>JAJEJO010004693.1:25109-40776 GCA_020662805.1 Glaucomys volans | reverse complement strand
GGGGGGGGGAGAAAAGAATGGAGGAAGTATGGATGGTGTAGAGGAAAATGGGATGGGAGGGGTTGGGGGAAGGAAAGATAGTAGACAGACAGACAGTATTACCCTATGTATATGTAGGATTTTATGAATCGTGTGAATCTACATTTTGAATAAAAAAGATATATTCCCTGCTGTATAATTATATGAAAATGGGTTCTACTGTCATGTATAATTAAAAGGAACCAATAAATAAATATATATATATATAAATTTTAAAATTAGGCATGGACATATTTATCATTTCTTATTCAGCTTTTAGA
Organism: Glaucomys volans; assembly: GCA_020662805.1. Lineage (NCBI taxonomy): Eukaryota > Metazoa > Chordata > Mammalia > Rodentia > Sciuridae > Glaucomys > Glaucomys volans. The sequence continues at coordinate 40,477 of JAJEJO010004693.1, read as the reverse complement.
CAATGTCTCAGTCAAACGTTCTTCCTAAATTCTAAGTAGTGAAATATATCATTGCAAATTTTATTCTGATTAATCCAAATACACCAATTATATAGGCACAGGTTGTCATGGTAGATAATAAAACTCAACTATATGCTATCTACAAGACACCACTTTAATTATAATGATGTAGAGAATTCAGAAATAAATGAGTGAAAAAAGATATGACATGTTGACATGTGATGAAAATAAAGTGGGGGTTGATATATTAATATCAGACAAAGCAGACTTTAGGAAAAGAAAAGCTACCAAGAACAAAGTGGCATGACATAATGGCAAAGTCTTCAGAAAACATGAAAACATCAAACAAAGGACAACAAAGCATCATAATGCATGAAGCAAGCCTTTATGAAGCTCAAAGAGAGTTAGACAAATATACCAGTGGTTTGCACTTTTGATTAACTTGATCTAGTAGATATTCATGTAATACTCTATCCAATAACAGTACAATACACATTCTTTTCTGGCTTATATGAATATTCACTAAGGTAGAATACAATGTACTATACTAATGCAAAAAGTTAATAATGTGGGGAACTGTGAATGATGTTTGTGAAAATTGTACTACATAGTATTTTTGTAAAGCTAAAACTATTCTGAAATAAAAGATACCTGAAAAAAATAAAATAAGGTCCTCTGGTTCAGCTTGAGTTACCTCAAGATGGTGTTAGAAAAATAACTGTAGCCTCAGGGATGGAGGAAAAGGTGAGGGGTCAGGATGTATAAGGTACCCACCCAGTTTTGGCTAGGAAAGTGGTATACTCATGGAAGTTCATACCTGAAACACTTGAATGGAATAATGAAGGAAAAATTCTACAAAAGGAAGAAATGCTATTACCAGAATAGTACAATGGGAGAAGAGTTTTGGCTTAAAAAAATAACACTTCTGTATATTATAACATGCAAGTATTTCTTGATGTTATGATTTTGATGGGTTCCTCTTGAATAAAAATGTTAAGGTTTAGAGGCAATCAAGTACTTAATTAAATAGTTATCCATTTTCTGTTTAGACTCAGAAATCTATCTGTATCAACTATACAAGAGATGCAATTAGAAAAACTTTTAATTTCATAGGCAAACTATTTTCGCAGAGTTAGAATATCTGGCTTAGTTTGTCAATAAACAGATATTTTGGACAAAGACTACCTGAATAATAACAATCAGATTTCAGATAAACCACATGAGCCATTATGTTCCTCATAAGTTATTCACTTCTAGAAATAAGTCTCAACTTGATGTCAAGAATTTGCATTTTTGTAATGCCACCAGACTTTACGAGGTTTCAACAGGATTTAGTTCCTCACAAAAACTCAGATCACTCAAGGGATGCCAAGTGCTGGTCAAAGAATATGTGACTTTTAAGACTGAACTTTCAATTTTAAATTCATGTTAGGTTATACAATAATACAGGAAAAGAGAGAGGCTGCATATGTTGTCAAACTTAATGGCAAAAGTTATATAGAATTAATTAATTAAATAATAAGTGGGTTATGACTTATACTAGGTGAATATCAGAATTCATCAGTGTGAGAATTATTTGACAAATCTTGTTCTGTAGGGTTAGTATTTTTCAACATCCTTGTATATCCTTGGGCATTTCAAAGTTACACACTAAGAGGGCTATCTAGATTAGAGGCAGTCTGACTGACTGATTCTGATACTCTAAAGACAGCCACTCTAATTAGTACATTCTGGGATCTGTAAAGTGGTTAAGCTGGAGTCATGAAAAAAAAGTGAAATGGAGAAAATAGTAGTATATGATTATATGCATAAATGTGCAATGTTTTAGTTATGGCTCTCCTTCCACCCAAGACATTCACTCTGTCAAAACCTCCACTTTGCTCCAGTTCCCATGCCTAAATCTGCCAGAAATGTTATGAGTTCATTTATTCTTAACATGAATATACAGATATCTAGGATAAGAGAATTTTAATAGGCATCCTATGTATGTTAGGCTCTTTTTCTGTACACAAATAACTATGATAGAATTTGACTTATAAATTAGGCACACTGAGATTAACAGTAAGAATCAGGTGTGGGTTGTCCACTGCAAGATCTTTGCCTGTGGACCTGATATACAAGATTTTACTCCCTGGTCCAATTTGTATAGTCCTACTTTTAAAGTCATTTAAATACTTCTACTAAGCATTAAATTTTACATTTTTTCCTTTATTATTCCGTATGTTGAATTCTATCTTGGGAATTATTTTAGTCAGCTTTTTTATTGTTGTGATCAAAAGATTCGACAAGAACAACGGAGAGAGGAAAAGTTTATTTTGACTCCGTTTTAGAGGTTCAGTCCATAGTTAGTCAACTCCATACTCATGGGCTCCAGAAAGCAGAGCATCATGGTGGAAGAGAATAGCAGAGGAAAGCACCTCAAAGCATGGCAATAGGAAGCAGAGGCAGAGAATTCCCCTCATCGGGGACAAAATATAAACCCCAAGGCACACTCTGAGGGACCTGATTCTTCTAATCACATCCTACCTATCTCTAGTTACCACCCAGTTAATCCATTTCATGAATTAATCCACTCAGTAGGTTACACCTCTAATGATCTAATCATTTTACTTCTAAAAATTCTTGCATTATCTTGCACATGAACTTTTAGGGAACACCTTGATATCTGAACCATAACAGGGATGATCAAATTATACACCAGTTTTCTCAAATTATTGAGAAACAATACAGTGATGGAGTAAGCAAGGCAGCTTTCTTAATTTTATCAACAACAATGGAAACACCAGTGCTACCAATAAACAAAAATTGTTGTTAGGCACTGAGGATGAAGACAACCATACAGTTCAGGTCCTTAATGGGATCATAGCTAATTTCTTAATATCCTTTATAAAATGAAGTGTTTGAGTAAATTGGATACCAAACAAAAATTACTATCTACTTATGCATGAACCTAATAACTTTTATAGACTTATGAGGTCTAAGTAATTTTCATCATTTAGAATTATCTTTCCAAAAATGCCTTAAAACAAGAATATACAAACCAACAAATACATACATACTAGCTCAACCCAGTTTGCTCATGAACTCTTAAATTTCTTAAAATGTTGATACTTAATAATTAAAAAACAACAGCTAAAAGCCTTTCTCCTTTGAAAGGCTATTCCTCTTAACAGTTTAAGCCACTAGTGTACTAATTCTTATTAATGTCTTAGAAGGGGAATTAGATTCTTACCAGTATCTAGACAACATTGAAGCAAGGTGTGTATTTTTAAGAAATACATTTTTTATTCTGGGCATGAAATGATAGTATGGTTACTATCATATCTACATAGAATTCCTATTTAAATTTACACAAAGCACCAACATGCTTAAAAGTTTTATAATACATAGTGTGGAGATGTAGGGACACACCTTAAGATGGCGACCGCAACAATACCACCCTCGGGGCATAAGCCCCCCTCACCATTGGTACCACCAAGGTGGTGGCCTAGGATTGGCCCATTCGACCTCTGTGAACGTGAGCAGCTCTGGCCACCATCAAATCTTAGGAGACCTTTGCCCTGCAGGCTTTGATGTGTGCTGCATGGGCTGTTTACCTTTAAGGTGATTGGCCCTGCAGGTATCCCCTCTCTTTTCTTTGCTTCTTTCCCGCTCACTCGCCCCCTTATATACCTGCTCTCCTCCTCCATTAAACCGAGATTCTTGCTAGACAGACTCCCTGCCGGTGTGCGTTTTTCAGCCGTCGACACTCACTCTCCTGCTTGACCCCGTGCCCCCCTGGCTGGTCCGGGGAAGGCACTCAACCTTTGTTGTTCGGTGCGAAAGGAACAACATGGAGAGTAGCCTTAAAAATAATATGTATGGTATGATCTCAGTTTGGGGGTTCCTGTGTGTGTATATTTATAAGAAAATATATATTGAAATGTACAGTTGGTGATGGACTTAAAGATCAGCTTCTTTATGATTTCTAAATCTAAAATTCCACAATAAAAGCATTACCATTATGCTAAAAGATATTTAAAAATTGCTTATGAGTTATGAATATGTGTAGACTGATTAGCTGACAAATTATTTTGGGAAAACTTTGAGTGAAGTCTAATCTGTGCAATAGGCTGTACTATGTTCATTGTGAAGTGTGGCATGGGTAATGTCCCGAAATTTGTAGCTAGATTGCACTTTCAAATCACAACCTGCTTGTCTCTCATTACTCATGGGGTGCTGGTTCCAGGACACCCTAGAAAAAACCAGAATTCACAGATGCTCAAGTCCCTTCTAAAAATAGTATCATATTTCCATATTACTTACATAATCCTTCCGTATGCTTTAAATTGTGTCTAGATTACTAACACCTAACACAGTGTAAACAGTATATAAGAAATTATTATAGTGTCTTCTTTAGAGAATAGTGATGGGGAAAATACCTGTATATGTTCAGCACAGATATAATTTTCTTTTTGGAATGTTTTCAACCTGTGATTGGTTGAATCTGTGAATGCAGAAACTACAGAAAAAGATGGTTGACTGCATATTCCTTCTGTTGTCATAAACAAAGAGCAACAGCAAATAGAAAAATATTACTAAAACTTCAAGTAGAGACAAACAATTTGAATAGACATTAAAGTGCATATTTTTTTAAAAAACTACTAAATGTATGTGTAGATGATGACAAAGTTATTATAAATGATAGTGTTTTCTCATTTTTAAAATTTAAGGGAGGGGATGTGACTCAGTGTTAGAGCACTTGCATGATGAAGCCCTGGCTTTGATCCCCAGAACTGCAAAAATATAATTTTTTTTCAATTCAAAATTAGATAATTAGAATATTATATAACCATGTAAGAAAAATCTTTCAGTTATTTCATATATTGAGTTACTAGTATAATGAGAGAATGGTTTTATTTCTGTTGTGAAAAGAGAACGTTCTCACAAAGTATAAAGAAGTATTTAAAAACTCTGATTTATCAGCAATTTACAAATAAAACATAGTCTTGTTGATAGCCACTGTTTAAATTGTTACTTATTCACCTACCATCAGGTGAAATATGTGAATGTTGATGATGAATAAGAATAAGTGACTTATAAGCAAAAGGGTGGTACTTACAGTCTTAAAACATTTTAAAACTAGATTTGAAATAATTCCAAAATTCTCTCACTTGTAAAGTGTTTGAGTTATGGAGAAAATGTCATTTACATTTTGATGTGCTTGGATGATCAAAATGTTGTAGGTTGTGTGAGGGAGTTAGAACATCAACACATTGTTCATAATTTTGAAAATCAGAGAAAAATAGATTTAGAAAAAAATCCTTTGTAATAGATTTTATTGAAGTGAATGCATGATTTTTTATAACTTTTTTTAAAAAAAGTTCTAGGGGGCTTGCAACAAACCATTTGTTATTACTAATGAAAAATTAAATGCCATTTAAGAACCACTGACATAAAATTACTAAGATTGTGATAACAATGTATGTTCAAATTATAAAAACTCATTCTGATGAATTTAGGTCAATTTTTCTAATAAATTTATTTCAAAATTTCACTTGCATTATTTTTTGTGATTTTTCTTTCTTTTAATTTTGGGGCAACAAAAAGGAAAAGCCTTTATTTTCTTGGAGAAAATACATAGAAGAGATTTTGTAGTTCCTAATTCTGTGTTTGGAATTCATCTTCCAAGGTACAGTATGCTTTTTTACTCATTGGCTAAAATAAATAATTTAGCTGTGGAAAGAATCTCAATTCATTGTTTATCTGGACAAACGATACTAATATACATTTCTTTATGGTATATGATGATTGTATTATTTATTTAAGGCACGCAAATAGTTGAGATGAATGCATGGAAAATTATCCATGTATACTGTTTCTCTAAATTTACCATATTTCCCATTTAAAACTCTAAGGTGGAGTAAGAGTCATATTTTTTTTTTTTTTTGCAGTGCTGGGGATTGAACCCAGGGACCTGTGCATGCAAGGCAAGCACTCTATCAACTGAGCTATATCCAAAGCACAAGAAATAAAAGCAGGAATCAATAATTGGGATAGATTCAAACTAAAAAGCTTTTTCTCAGCAAAGGAAACAATCAGCAATGTGAAGAGAGAGCCTACAGAGTGGGAGAAAATCTTTGCCACACACAAGTCAGATAGAGCACTAATCTCCAAAATATATAAAGAACTCAAAAAACTACACCAAGAATAAAAATAACCCAATCAATAAATGGGCTAAGGAAATGAGCAGACACTTTACAGAAGAGGATCTACAAGCAATCAACAGATATATGAAAAAATGTTCAACATCTCTAGAAATAAGAGAAATGCAAATCAAAACTACCTTAAGATATCATCTCACCCCAATTAGCATGTCTATTATCAAGAATCCAAGCAACAATAGGTGTTGGAGAGGATGTGGGGAAAAAGGTACACTCATACATTGCTGGTGGGGTTGCAAATTAGTGCAACCACTCTGGAAAGCGGTGTGGAGATTTCTCAGACTACTTGGAATGGGTCCACCATTTGACCCAGCTATCCCACTCCTTGGCCTATACCCCAAAGGACTTAAAATCAGCATTCTACAGTGATGCAGCCACATCAATGTTTACAGCAGCCCAATTCACTCTAGCTAGATTGTGGCACCAACCTAGATGCCCTTCAATAGATGAATGGATAAAGAAACTGTGGTATATATACACAATGGCATATTACTTAGTCATAAAGAATAATAAAATTATGACATTTGCAGGCAAATGGATGGAATTGGAGATCATGTTAAGTGAAATAAGCCAATCCCAAAAAACCAAAGGCCGAATGATTTCTTTTATAAGTGGTTGATGACACATAGCGGGGGTGGGGGGAGGTATGGAAAGAATGGAGAAGGATGGATTGTATAGAGGAAACTGAGGGGTGGGGAGGGGAAGGAAAGATAATAGAATGAGACAAACATCTTTACTCTATGTATATGTATGAATAGCCAAATTGAATGATTCTACTATGCGTACAACCAGAAAATGATAGTTGTACTCCAGTTGTGTACAATGAACTAAAATAAAAATAATAAAATATAAAAAATAAATAAATAAGTAAAACTCTAAGGTACATTTCAATGTAGAAAGGATGGATACAGTACATAACAAAACTGTCCTTTAGAATTAAGAAAAATTTGTGTCTATATCTCTATATGTGTATGTATGTACATAAATAGATTTAAATGAGTGGGGAGATGACAGCTGAAATACCTATTGCCCTAAGTATGTTCCTAATTCCAGTTCAGATAACTACCTTTCCTGAGTCAACACTGCTATGTTGGCAGGCACAGGAGAGGATAGATGCAACCCTAAGAAATTTTGAGTTCTTCCAGGTCCAGATACAGTATGCTGAAAAATTCTTCTCTGGCGTAGACAATAGCTTATGTACAGGTAGCAAAGAGTCCTGAAGCAACAAGTAGACTATCTAGACTACTTTTCATGAATGGATCTTCGATTGACTACTTGTAAGGAATCTATTTAACTGGTATTAGAAACTGCAGAGGACTTAGTTCTTTATACTTTGGTAAGGATGCAGAAGAATGAATCCTCTCTACAATGTGGATAGGGTAACTTGAAAAATTGTCATTGCAGTGGAGGGGTCTAGAATCGGAGACCTGATCCTATTGTCAGATAGGACCCTGGTTTCTTTCTGGTTGCTTTACAGATTGCCTATCGGGCAGAGTCCACTGAGATTATCACTGCTCTTAGTATTGACATTGCCTAAGGTTACCCAGTGGCTAGCTGAATACAGTGAGTAGTCAAAGAAAAATGTCAAATAACTTAAGGGAATCCAGCAGACAGAGATAAAGAATTAGAAGAAAAGCAGAATGACTAGAAGAAAAAATTAATATTTAAATTCAAAATACAAACAAAAATCAATAACCTTACTTAAGCCTTAAAGAATTGGGGGAAAAAAGAGCAAACTAAATCAGAAGCTTGAAAGGGTATTTTCTCAAAATACTAAAGGACATTTATGAGAACCCTGAAGCTATATACCTCATGCTCATTGAGGATGAATGAATGTTTTGCCTCTAAGATCAGGAATAAGACAAGGGAGACACTTTTTTTTTAATTTATTTAATTTTGATTCGTTAAACACAAATGGAGTACAGCTATTGTTTCTCTGGTTGTACACAAAGTAGAGTCACACCATCTGTGCATTCATACATGTACACAGGGCAATGATGTCTGTCACACATTCTGTTATTATTCTTACCCCCACCCCGACCCCACTCCTCCCTTCCCTCTGTGCTATCTATTCTTCCTCCATTCTTGCCACCCTTCCACCCCACATTATGCATCATCATTCACTTATCAGAGAGATCATTAAGCCTTTGGATTTTTGGGATTGGCTAATCTCACTTAGCATAACAGTCTCCAACATCATCCATTTACCTACCATAAAGAAGAATAAAATTATGGCATTTGCAAGGGAACCACTTTTATCAATGCTATTCAAAATTGTGCTAGAAATTCTAGCTACATAAATTGAGAAAAAAATTAAATTGGAAAAGTAGAATTATCTTTATTTCTAGATGATGTAATTCTATACATAGAAATCTCCAAAATTCAGAAGAAAGCTGCTAAAGTTAATAAATAAATTCAGCAAAGTTTTTGGGTACCAGATTAATATATTGAACCTAGTTATGTTTCTACAAATCCCCAGTAAACAGTCTGAAAGAGAAATTACATAAACAATTCCATTTGTAACAGCATCTAAAGGAATAAAGTGTTACAGAGCAAAAATTAAGTGAAGAGATTATCATGATTTATTTTATGTGTCAACTTGATTGGCTAAGGGATGCCCTGATAGCTGGTAAAACATTATTTCTCGGTATATCTGTCAGGATGTTTTTAAAAGAGACTGACATTTCAAACTATAGACTGAGAAAATAAAATCCCTTTCATCAATGTGAGTGGGCATCATTTAATCCAATGAAGACTTGTATAGAACAAAAGCAGAGGAGACTAGGGTGACTGGGGGAGGGTGCTGGCATGTGCTTGTAATCTTAGCTACTTAGGAGGCTGAAGTATGAGGATCACTAGAGTCCAGCCTTGGCAACAAAGCAAGACCTCATCTTAAAAACAAAAACATAAAACAAAAAACAGCTGGGTGTGGTGGTGCATGCCTGTAATTCCAGCAGCTTGAGAGGCTGAGTCAGGAAGATCCCAGGTTCAAAGCCAGCCTCAGCAAAAGTGATGTGCTAAGCAACTCAGTGAGACCCTGTCTCTAAATAAAATACAAAATAGAACTGGAGATGTGGTTCAGTGATCAAGTGCCCCTGAGTTCAATCCCAGATGCCCCCCCCCACCGCAAAAAAAGGGCTGAGGGTGTGGCTCAGTGGTTAAGCATCCCTAGGTTTAATGCCAGTACCAATAAATAAACAGTTGAATTTGCCATCTACTTGAGCTGAGGCATCTGTCTTTGACCTTGGATATCAATGCTCCTGATTCTCAGTCTTTCAGACTCCATACTTCACAGGCCTTCAAATTTGTACTGAACTGTACTGTCACCTTTCCTGAGTTCCCAGTTTGTTGATGGCAGATCAACTTCTCAGCTTCATAATTGCATGAGCTAATTTCACCTAACAAATCTCCTCCTTTATATCTGTGTATATCCTAATTGTTTTGCATCTGTAGAGACCCATAATATAGAGGTGAAAGATTTGTACACTGAACCATAAACATTACTCAAATGATTTTAAGAAGAAGTAAATAAGTAGAAATACCTTAGTATTAATTAATTGGAACATGTAAGATTGGTATGATATCATACTACTCAAAGATAATCTGTATATTCAATGCAATTCCTATTAAAATTCTGTGACCTTTTGAAGAAGTGGAAAATCATTCCTCATAATCATATGGAATCTCAAAACAATGTTAAAAGGGAAAAAACAAAGTCAAATGACTTATACTTGATTGCAAAACTTCCTACAAAGCTGTAATAAACATAACAATGTGGTATTGATTTTAAGAATAGATATATAGACCAATAGAGTAGAATTCACAACTCAGAAATAAAGTCATACGAGTATGACCAATCGACTTTCAATGGTCTTGCCAAAATCATTTAATAAGGAAAGAATAATCTCTTCAACAAATGCTGATCAGAGAACTGGATTTCCACATGTAAAAGAATTATGCTAGTAATAATCTCATGCATTAACAAACATTAACTCAAAAACAGATCAACAGAATAGTAAAAGATTTTAAACACTAAAACTCTTATAATAAAACAGGTAAATCTTCTTCATATTAGATTTAGCAATTAATTCTTTGTTATGAAATCTGAAGTATAAGCAATAAAAAACAGAATAAATTGAGCTTTATCAAAATTGAAAACTTTTGTGCATCAAAGGACATTATCAAGACAGTGAAAAACAAAGCCCAGTATGGGGAAATATTTGTAAATTACATGTTTGATATTTACAATAGTCAAAAATGTGAAAATAGTGTAAATGTTCATCAATGAATGAATGGATAAACAATTACTGATGTCTGCTTAAAATGGATTATCATTCAGTTATTAAAAAGAATATGAGGTGCTGATATAGGTTACACATGGGAAAACCCTGAAAACATTATATTAAGTGAATGATTCAGATACAAAAGATCACATATTGTATGATTCCATTTATATGAAACACTTAGATGAAATAATCAAATTAGATAAGTCCAGAGACAGAAAGCATGTAACTGGTTGCCTGAGGAGAAAGTGCCAAATGGGTTAGGGGTTTTACCGTGGAGTGAAGGAAATGTGCTAGAATTAGAAAGAGGTAGTTACAATAACATTGTGAATGAGCTAATTATCACTTAATTGTTCAGTTTTTAAAAAGATTAATTTTTATGTAACTTTCAAGTCTATAAATCATTACACAAACACAAGATAAGCAGAGTACCTAAAGAGAGTCCAACATATAGTCACTTTATTTTCATCAAATTGAAACTAAGGAAAAACCTGTAAAATTTTTGTAACTTAAAAAAATTGGTAAATGAATTGAATGAGAAAATGATACTAATTAATGCAATTACAGTGACCTTCAATATGAAGTGGAAATAATATTTCAAAACACAGAGAATAGAAATACTAGAGGGCAGAAATCGTAAAGGCAAAAGAGGTCCAGAAGAAGAAAAAAGAAAAGAAAAAGATAAAGGCTGAAAGAAAAAGGATAGAGGACATTTAATAATTCAACAAATGATGGAAGAAAATTACATTGGAAAAAAGTATTGAATTTTTATTTTGGAAAGTCCATTTCCAGGCAGAACTGAGCAACAGTACACATATAAACTGATAAAATTCTCAAATGTGAAGATAAAGAGAAAATTATACAAGTTTCCAAACAGAAGAAGCCATGTGGAAAGAATCAAACTGACAAAAAGCTTTTTACCTATCTAGTATCCTTGAGTGGATACTAGAAGATTCTAAAGCACTGCAGGAATAAAAGAATTGCAACCAGAGAACTCTAAACAGAGTCAGGCTATTGCGCATTTGACCAAGTAAAATAAAGTGTTTGTGAATGTGCAAGGATTCAGAATATCAACATACCCTTCATGAAGAAAATATGCAGGGTCTAACCTGCATTACTACATCGCAACAAACTTCAAAAATAGGGGAAAACGAAATGAGAAAATTGGTGAATAAAATTCACATATGTGTATTTATATGATATATATGTATAAAACATAATATGTAATAAATTCACATTATATTTACATTTGTGCTATATGAAATTGTACTAAGTGGTTCATGAAAGAGCGACTAGGAATGTGCAATCTAAATGTTAAAAACCAACTCAAAATTAAAACAATACATTGTAAATGATTATCAGGAATTAAATTACTAAATTAATTCAGCAAGAGTTAGCACTTGAGATGAAGCTGGAGAAAAGGAAGAGGTTGGGAAGTAAAAAATAACCAAAGCTCTCAAAGGTATGAGGAGTGGGAAGAACACCGAATCTAAGGCCACATCTTATTGGGCATAATAGTAGAGAAATAAGTGTTTGTAGAGGAAAGGAAGGTAATCATTTGTGGTCTAGATAATCCCTCTGGGACTTCCATACTAAAAGAGGAACAGAGGGAATAGACAGAAACTGTGAAAACAGAAAAAAATTAAGAAAAAGAAGTAAAAAATAATATAAAGATGAATATAAAGTAAGATGAATGAAATATAGTTGCATGTTATTATGCAGTGTCAATATGCTATATACTGCTATTTAAAGTACAAATTATCAGTATAAGTTAAAAACAGAATCCACTCTACATTATTTACAAGAGACACACTTAAAATACAAAGAAAAGTTGAAGATAAAAAAAATGAAAACAATATCCCAGAATAAATCAAATAGAAAGCATACCAGCCATATTAACATTAAAGAAAGTAGAATTTAGGATTACAAGCATTAAGTAGGAAAAGAGATACATTAATAAATGATAAAAAGCTTAGTTTAAAAAGATACTGTTATAAGACTCTATGGCCAAACCAGGCACAGTGGCACATGCCTGTAATCTTAGCAACTCAAGAGGCTGAGGCAGAATGGTGAGTTCAAAGCCAGACTCAGCAATTTAGCAAGGCACTTAAAACTCAGTGAGACCTTGTCTCTAAATAAAATATTTTAAAAGAGCTGAAAAAGGGCTGGGGGTGTGGTTCAGTGGTTAAGCACCCCTGGATTCAATCCCTGAAACCCAAAAAAAACCCATAAAACTTGATGGCCAGACAATGTATCATATATTAGTAAAAAACTAAATTTATATAGAGCCATAATTTGATTATAAAAAAACTAAATTTATATAGAGCCATAATTTGATTATAATACTAGAACAAGGGAATGTGTGCACTTTAATGTATCTAAAAATGATGACCTAACATATTAAAATCATCAAGGTCATAGAGGAATTTAACAATACACTCACCTTCCGTGTGTGCTTGTGTGTGTGTGTGTGTGTGTGTGTGTGTAAACTTTCATACCATTTGATCAGAGAATATACTTTTTTGTTTCACTACTGAACATTCACAAAATTTGATCATGTGGTTGGTTAAAGAGAAATACTTAAATTCAAGGCAGTAGAGATATTATAGGTCAAGGGTTTTGGTGACAAATAAATCTAGAAATACAAAATTTTAAAAAGTGAAAAACTTTACTTGGAAATTAAGGTACATATTCTTATATAATCTGTAGATGTAAAAGGAAGTGAAAATGGATTTTACAGATTATATTGAAAATAAGAATACATTAAAGTCAGTGGAACACACTGAAACAAACTTTTTACTCTTAAATAGCTTAATTATTAAAGCAAAAATAACAAATTAATGAAAAGTGCTATGCATCATAAAGCATTAGGAAACAATAGGAAATTTTTAGAGAGAGGAAGAGAGAAAGATAATATATACTCAGAAAGAGATTAAAAAGAAGATAATATGTGCGATTCTGTTGAAACAAATGTGAAATTCTAGAATCTATATCTTCAGACTTATCCAAATGGAAGTAACACTGTTACTAATAGATCATTAATCACAGAAGAGTGGAAAAGATGGTTAAAGACCTACCCCTACAGAATGCCTGCATAACTGAGGTCTCTACATTTAAAAAATAGATACTGAAACACTCTTTAAACTTTCCATTTATTTTATAAATCAAGTGCAAAAGTTAATCCAGCCTGAAAATGATACTAAGGATGAAAACTACAAGCCAATCACACATATGAATACAAATGCAAATCTGAACAACAGCATGGAGAATCCTTTAGATTAGAATTCAGTAGATTTTCAAAGACAAACATGTCATGACCAAGTAGGGTGCATTCCAGCAATGCAAGGATAGGACAATGTCAGGAAAGTGTAAGAAAATAACCAATTAATCACCAAATACAGGAAGACAAATATGAGATGCTGAAAAGCATTTGATAAAATCTAGCAGCCATTCCTAATAAAAATTTGGTAAAATAGAAATATGAATGTGGAGAAAATGTGTTAGAAATGAAAATTTGTTTTGATTTGGTTCAGAAAACTGACAGAGAAATATTTTCTCATTCAATATTATTGAGTTTTCTAACTAAATAATATGAGGTACAGTGTGACCATTTGACCCATGCATACAATGTGTAATGATCAAACCAGGGGTATTAGCATTTCCACCCTCTTAAACATCTATTCTTAAGGTTGGGAACATTTGAATTCCTTTCTTCTATTTCTTTACAAAATATATAATGAATTGTTGTAAACTACAGTTGCCCTACTGTGCTGCAGAGTTCTATTTTGGTGTCTTTGTCCTTCTCTATCTGTAGGAGTGTCTGAGGATACAGAGCTCAGGCGCTTTCTCTTCCCCTAACTGGTCTGATCACGAGCCAATCACAACCTAGCACGAGCATGCGTAGGGAGCATGGCATGGGGGTGTTAACAGCTGTTGGTAATTATAATTGGTGAATGTCTGCTATATAAGCTTGCTCGTTCCGCATTAAACGGAGCCTGGTCTTCAGAACCCGAGTTCCCGGCGTGGTGTTAGCGCAGTCATACTCACCCTCCTTACCCCCACAGGCCGCTCCTGTTCCACTTTACAACATCTATCTTCCTTTTTCAGTCTATAGAGGTCACACTTTTACTCTCTGCTATGAAATAGATTGCTATAGCTTCTACTTATCAGTGCAGTATTTGTCTTTCCTGTCTGGCTTATTTCACTTAGCATAATGTCCTTCAGTTCTGTTCATGTTGCTACTGATGGCAAGCATTTATTTTGTTTATGCAGTTGAATAATATTCCATTTGTGTATATATACCACATTTTCTTTATCTGTTCTTCTCCTGATGGGCTCTTCAGTTAATCCTATATCATGGCTCTTGTGAATAGTGTTGCAATAAACAGGGATGTGGGTATCTTTCACATACTGATGCAATTTCCTTTCGCTATATGCCTAGTAGTGGAATGACTGGATCATAGATGGTAGTTCTAATTTTAACTTTTTGAGGAACCTCCAGGTTGTTCTTCATAGTGACTGTACTAATTTACCTTAACATCAGTGGTATATAAGAGTTCCCCTTTCGTTTAAGCTCACCAGCATTTTTTTATTATTATAGCCATTCTAACTATAATGAGATGATACCTCATTGTAGTTGCAGTTAGAATTTTCTTTTTTTATTTATTTATTGGTTCTTTTTAATTATACATGACAGTAGAACCCATTTTCATATAATTATACAACATGAAATATATCATTTTTTTCACAATGTAGATTCACACTATTCATATACTTACATATACATAGAGTAATACTGTCTGTCTTAGTCTACTATCTTTCCTTCCCCCAACCCCTCCCATCCCATTTTCCTCTACACCATCCATACTTCCTCCATTATTTT
>JAJEJO010004693.1:0-25009 GCA_020662805.1 Glaucomys volans | reverse complement strand
TTATGTATCAGCATCTACGGATCAGAAAAAACATTCAGCCTTTGGTGTTTTGGGCTTGGCTTATTTCCCTTAGCATGCTATTCTCCAACTCCACCCATTTACCAGCAAATGCCATGATTTTATTCTTCTTTATGGCTGAGTAATATGCCATTGTGTATATGTACCACAGTTTCTTTATCCATTCTTCAACTGAAGGGCTTATAGGTTGGTTCCACAATCAGCTATTGTGAATTGAGCAGCTATGAACATAGATGTGGCTGCATCACTGTAGTATGCTGATTTTAAGACCTTTGCATATAAACTGAGGAGTGGGATAGTTGGGTCAAATGGTGGGTCCAATCCAAGATTTTTGAGGAATCTCCATACTGCTTTCCAGAGTGGCTGCACCAATTTGCAACTCCACCAGCAATGTATGAGCGTGCCTTTTCCCCACATCCATGCCAACATTTATTATTGCTTGTGTTCCTGATAATAGCCATTCTAATTGGAGTTAGGTGAAATCTTAGGGTGGTTTTAATTTGCATTTCTCTAATTACTGGAGATAATGAGCACTTTTCATATATTTGTTGATCACTTGTATATCATTTTCTGTGAAGTGTCTGCCAAGTTCCTTAGCCCATTAATTGATTGGGTTCTTTGTATTTTTGATGTAAAGTTTTGTAAGTCCTTTATAAATTTTGGAGATCAGTGCTCTGTCTGAAGTGCATGTGGAAAAGATTTTCTCCCACTGTGTAGGCCCTCTTTTCACATTATTGATTGTTTCCTTTTCTGAAAAAAGCGTTTTAGTTTGAATCCATCCCATTTATTGATTCTTGCTTTTATTTCTTGCACTTTGGAGGTCATGTTAAGGAAGTCTGATCCTAAGCCAACATGGTGAAGATTCAGGCCTACTTTTTCTTCTATGTGGTGAAGGGTCTCAGGTCTAATTCCTAGATCCTTGATCCATTTTGAGTTGAGTTTTGTGCAGGGTGAGAGATAGGGGTTTAATTTCATTCTAGTGCATATGGATTTCCAGTTTTGCCAGCACCATTTGTTGAAGAGGCTATCTTTTCTCCATTGCATGTTTTTGGCACCTTTGTCTAGTATGGGATAACTATATTTATGTGGGTTTGTCTCTGTGTCTTCTATTCTGTCCCATAGAGTTTAAGTTCTGGTATTGTGATACCTCCTGCATCATTCTTCCTGCCCAGGATTGCTTAGCTATTCTTGATTTTTTGTTCTTCCAGATGAATTTCATGATTGCTTTCTCTATTTCTATAAGGAATGTCATGGGGATTTTTATCGGTATTACGTAAAATTTGTATAGCACCTTTGGAAGTATGGCCATTTTGATTATATTAATTCTGCCTATCCAGGAACACAGGAGGTCTTTCTATCTTCTAAGGTCTTCCTCAATTTCTTTCTTTAATGTTCTGTAGTTTTCATTGTGGAGGTCTTTCACCTCTTTTGTTAGATTGATTCCCAAGTATTTTATTTTTTTGGAAGCTGTTGTGAACGGAGTTGTTTTCCTCATTTCGCTTTCAAATGATTCATCGCTTATGTATATAAAAGCATTTGATTTATGTGTGTTTATTTTATATCCTGCTATTTTGCTGAATTCATTAATTAGGTCTAAAAGTTTCCTAGTGGAGTTTTTGGATCCTCTAAATATAAAATCATGTCATCAGCAAAAAGTGACAGTTTGAGTTCTTCTTTTCCTATTCGTATTCCTTTAATTCTGTGGTCTCTCCAATTGCTCTGGCTAGAACTTCAAGCATGATGTTCAATAGAAGTGGTGACAGTGGGCATCCCTGTCTTGTTCCAGTTTTTGAAGGGAATGTTTTCCGTTTTCCTCCATTAAGAATGATGCTGGCAGTGGACTTAGCGTAAATGGCCTTTACAATGTTGAGGTAGTTCCTACATCCCTATTTTCTCTAGTGTTTTCAGCATGAAGGGGTGTTGTATTTTGTCAAATGCTTTCTCAGCACCTATTGAAATAATCATATGATTCTTAACCTTAAGTCTATTGACATGATGAACTACATTTATTGATTTCTGGATGTTGAACCAACCTTGCATCCCTGTGATAAACCCCACTTGATTGTGGTGCGCTATCTTCTTAATATGTTTTTGTAAGTGATTTGCCAGAATATTTTAAGGATTTTTGCATCTATATTCATTAGAGATATGGGTTTAAGGTTTTCTTTCCTAGATGTCTTTGTCTGGTTTTGGTATTAGAGTGATACTAGCTTCCCAGAATAAATTTGGGAAATACTTTTCTATTTCTCTTTCATGAAATACTCCTTTTCTATTTCATGAAATACTTTTAGGAGTATTGGTATGAGTTCTTCTTTGAAGGTCTTGTAGAACTCAACTGAGAATCCATCTGGTCCTGGGCTTTTCTTGGTTGGTAAGCTTTTGATGGCTTCTTCTATTTCCTTTCTTGAAATTGATCTGTTTAAATTGTGTATGTCCTCCTGGTTCAGTTTGGGAGGATCATATGTCTCTAGAAATTTGTCGATGCCTTCAAGATTTTCTATTTTATTGGAGTATAGATTTTCAAAGTAGCTTCTGATTATGTTTTGTATTTCAATGGAGTCTGTTGTGATATTTCCTTTTTCATCATGAATTTTAGGAATTTGAGTTTTCTCTCTCCTTCTGTTTGTTAGTGTGGCTACGGGTTTATCTACTTTGCTTACTTTTTCAAAGAACCAACTTTTTGTTTTGTCAGTTTTTTGAATTGTTTTCTGTTGTTTCAATTTCACATTGATTTCAGCTCTGATTTTAATTATTTCCTGTCTTCTACTACTTTTGGTGTTGTTCTGTTCTTCTTTTTCTAGGGCTTTGAGATGTAATGTTAGGTTGTTTAGTTGTTGACTTTTTATTCTTTTCTTGAATGTACTCCATGCAATGAATTTTCCTCTTAGTACCACTTTCATAGTGTCCCAGAGATTTTGATACATTTTATCATCATTCTCATTCACCTCTAAGAATTTTTTTATCTCCTCCCTGATGTTTTTCTGTTATCCATGCTTCATTTAGTAGCATATTATTTAGTCTCCAGGTGTTGGAGTAGTTTCTGTTTTTTATATTGTCATTGATTTCTAATTTCATTCCAACCAAGAATCCTATATTTGAGGCTAACCTTCAGATTTGAAGATGAAATTAAATCCTTCCATGACAAACAAGAGTTAAAGGAATTTACACATAGAAAGCCTGCGCTATAGAACATTCTCAGCAAGATATTCCATGAGGAAGAAATGAAAAACAACAATGTAAGTCATCAATGGGAGGAACTACCCTAAAGGAAAAGCCAATTAAAGGAGAAACCAAGTCATGTTAAAAACCAAAACTAAGACAATATTACTGGGAATACAAATCATATCTTAATAAAAACCCTGAATGTTAATGGCCTAAATTTGTCAATCAAAAGACATAGACTGGCAGATTGGATTGAAAAGAAGGACCCAACAATATGTTGCCTTCAAGAGACTCATCTCATAGAAAAGGACATCCACAGACTAAAGGTGAAAAGATGGGAAAAAACCTAGCATGCACACATACTCAGTAAAAATGGGGTGTTTTCCATCTTTATATCAGATAATGTGAACTTCAAGCCAAAGTTAGTCAGAAGGGATAAAGAAGATCACTTCATACTGCTTAAGGGAACCATAAATCAAGAAGACATAACTGTCATAAATATTTATGCCCCAAACAATGTCCCATCCATGTACATCAAACAAATCCTTCTCAATTCCAGGAATCAAATAGACTACAGAACAATAATTCTGGGTGACTTGTCACCAGAGGGCTTTGGTAGAACATAGGTGAAGATTTTCAGGATTTCTTTTTTACCTCTTGAATTATTTAAGTCTGGTGTAGTCTAGAACCATGTTCCTAACTGTGGGGAAAATTAATCTGGAATAGCAAAAAAAAAAAATAAAAAAAAAAAATCAGAAAGAATCCGAGGTAAGAGTCAGTGAGATAACACAAACATCCTACCCTATATACATGCATGATTATGCAAATGGTGTGACTCTACTTTGTATACAACCAGAGAAACAACAGTTGTACTCCATTTGTACACAATGAATCAAAATAAATTTAAAAAAAAAAAAGTCAGTGAGATGAAGAAAGAAACTTGACAGGGTAACTTCATGAATTTCATCATCTTTAAGTCTATTTCACCCTTGCCTTTGCTGGGTATTGGACATATGAGGTGATAAATTCCTTGTATCTACTTGAGTTAGTTGATCCAAGGTTTTATCACTTGCAACTGTAAGAGGTTTCAGTATACTGGGATATTGGAAAGTCTCAATGTTTTTCCAGAATCCTAGTGGCTTCTAATTAGCCTTTAAAGGGTTTTTAAAAGGCAGGCTTGTATATAAGCACATATGATATGCAATACACATAGATTCAGTGTTATAATAATTAAGCAACTGCTTCCAATGAGCTGTCTCAGGGAGAAAGTGACATTTATGAAGATGTTCATATCATGAGGTGTCTTTATATAATTTGAATCTTACTATATTTTAAACAACTCAATAGCAAAACAAACAAACAAACAAACAATGAAACAATAATATAACCCAATTTTTAAAATAAGCACAAGACCTAAATAGGCATTTCTCCAAAGAGGACATACAAATTAATAGCCAACAGATATAAGAATGCCAGTAGTCTTCAGAGAAATGCAAATCTAAACCACAAGAAGATGTTATCTCACATAAATTAAAGTGGCTACGATAAAAAAAAAAGATGGTAAATGCTGCTAAGTATGTAGAAATGAGAGATTCTTTATACACTGTTAGTGGAAGTGAAAATTAGTATAGACATTATGGAAGGCCATATGAACAGTCACAAAATTAAAAATAGAAATACCATATAATATTGCAATCACACTTCTAGGTATATATTGAAAGAAATAAAAATAAGGAAGTCAAAAAGAAATCTTCACTCCCATGTTCATTACAGTATTGTTTATAATAGTCAAGATAGGAAAGCAACACAAATGGCCATCATTTAATGGTTAAAGCAACTGCAGTTTATGCCTCTAATAGAATATTATTCAGCCATTAAAAAAAGGAAATCCTGACATTTACAGCAATGTGAATGAATTTAGAGGACACTATGCTAAGTGAAATCACTAAAACATAAGGACAAATCCTACAGATCCCACTTATATGAGAAATCTAAAATAGTCAAATTCACAGAAGTAGATACAGTGCTGGTTGTCAGGGACTGGGGAGGAAGACTTGATATTGGTCAAAGGGTAAAAAGTTTTAGTTTCTCATGATGCATAGGTCTTACAGATCTACTGTATAGCATACTGCCTATGGTTAACAATATAATATCATATACTTAAAATTTTTCTAACAAACTAGATTTTATATAAGGGTTGTTTCCACAGAATAACAACAAATGAATGAAGATGGTGAGAAGCAGCTTTTATAGGTAATGAATAGGTTTATGGCATTGATTGTAGTAATAGTTTCATGGGCATATACTTTTTCCCAAACACATCCAATTCTATACATCAAATACATACAGCTTTTTCCAGGACAATTATACCTAATAATATGTTTTTATTGGCTATTTGAACTTACACAAAACATTAGGATTCATTTTGACATAATTACAAAAGCATGGAATATAATTTGCTCTAATTTATCCCTCAGTATTTCCCCTTTCCCTCCCCTCCTCTCTCCCCACTGCCCATTTCCTTCCCTCTACTCTCTTTCTATTTACTTCCAGGTTATTTTTATTTTATTTTATTTTATTTTTTAGTTAGTGTCTTGTGGAATGAGGTCTTTTAAAATATAGGGTAAAATAAAGTCTCAAACAAACGAAAACTGAAATATTTGTCATTAGAGGACTGGCATGACATGCAAAGCTAAAAAAAATTCTTTGGACGGAAATAAAATGACGCCAGTGAAAAACAGGAACTTACACATAAAAACAGAGAGTGCTCCAAATACTAAACGTGTAGGTAAAGACAAAAGACTATTTTTTTATTTTGTTTCCTTAAAAGATGATTGATTATTTGATGTGCATTTTTGTGGCTTTTGACATTTTATTTAGAAATAAAACACATAACAAAATAACTCCAAGGGCAGACAGGGAGAATAAGTAAATGGTTCCAAAATTTGTATGTTACAAATAAAGTGGCATGATAAGATTTGAAGGTAGCTTGTGATAAGTGAAATTGATAAAATTCTAGTACATCATTAAAAGGTCACAAAGGTGATAAAACAATGGGGGAGAAAATGAAATACTAGAAAATACTTAATTTAAAAAGGAAAAAAGAAAAAAGGAAAATGAACCAGGAACAAATGAGTCAAATAGACAATAAATAACAAGATGATATAGCTAAACTGGAGATTACATAAAGTGCAAAGTTTAAGTATACAAATTAAAAGGCAAGATTGTCATACTGAAAAAAGCCAAGGTTCAACTATGGTATGTAATCTACAGGAAGTCACTTTAAATATAAAAATATAGCCGGATGTGATAGTTCATACCTACAAGCCCACTACTTAGAAGGCTAAGACAAGAGGATAGAAGTCTGAGGCCAGCCTTGATAACTTAGTGAGCCATGTTCCAAAATAAAAATATTTTAAAAGAGCTAGGGATGTAGTTTAGTGGTACAGTGTTCCTAGGTTCAATTCCCAGTACTGAAAATATGTCTCTATCTATATATAAAGATACAAATAATTAAAAGGAAGAGAATGTGAAGATATATATAACATTAAGCATAAGAAAGCTGGAGAGACAATATTAGTATTAGACAAAAATTTCAGAACAAGGAATTCTAGTAGTGATAAAGAAGAATATTTCACAATGATAAAGAAGATCATTAACCAAAATAACATAATGATCCAAATGTGAATAACCTAAAAAAGAACTTCAAAATAGATAACCCAAACTGATAGACTCAAAAAGGGAAACGAATTCACAATTGTACCTCTTTTACCACTCCTTTCTTAGAAACTAGTAAAACAAGGAGATGTCATATTTTAGTCAGAATATAGATTTAAATGGTAGTGTTAAGACACTTCACTTAAATGACATAAACATAACACTATATCCAACAATTGTACAACATACATTCTCACACATTCTTGTAAAAACACATGGAATATTTATCAAGATAGGTCATATGGTGGACCAATTTATAGGCTGAAATTTGACAGTATATTCTATAACTATAATGGAATTAAATGTCAAAACAATGACACAAAGGTATCTGAGAAATTCTCAAATATTTTAAAATTAACAACACACTTCTATATGACCTATGGACTAAAGAGGAAATGACTAGAGACATTATGTAATGTTTTGAGCTTAATGAAAATAAAAACTTAATACAGTTGACTTTCCTTACCGGTATGTTCCACATCCATGGATTCAAGTAACTGTAGATGAAAATTTTTCTTAAAAAAAGTTCATCTATAATAAACATATGTACATATTTTTTCTAGTCATTATTACCTAAATGATATATTATAATAACAATATTTACATGACATTTACATTGTGTCACATATCATAAATAATCTAGAGATAATTTAAAACATCCAGGAAGGTGTACATAAACTATATGCAAATAACATGCCATTTTATAGAGGTTTTTTTATATTGGGTTTTTAAAATTATTTTGCTTTTTTAATATGACTACCAGAAAAATTTAAATCACATATGTGGCTCATATATTTTGATTTGGATTACATTCCCATTGACCAGTATCAATCTATAGGTTAAAAGTAATTTCAATCAAACCCCCACAGGCATTGTTTTCTTAAATTGGAAAACTAAACATTTTCATAAAAATGCAACGAACCAAAAATAACCAAAACAATTTTTTAAAGAACAATGTTAAAGACTTACACTCCTTGATAAAGACTTATTATAGAGCTACAGTCATCAAGATAATGTGGTGTTTGGTTATAAGAACAGATGAACAGATCAATGGGACAGAAGGGATATTGCCATGTTTATGAATCTCTAATAAAAGCCAATTTGAGCTAGGCAGTGGTACACACCTATAATCTCAGTAGCTTGGGAGGCTGAGGCAGGAGGATCACAGGTTCAAAGTTAGCCTCAGCAACTTAGCCAGACCTTAAGCAACTCAGTGTGACCCTGTCTCAAAATAAAAAATAAGAAGGGTGGGGGACATGATTTAGTGGTTGAGTGACCCTGGTTTCAATACCTGGTACATCTCTTCCTCACCAAAAAAGCTAATTTGATTATTAAACTCAATGGTTGAATTTTTTTCTTTTGACAAAGCTAAACATAAACTGTAAAACTATATTTCTGGAACAAGACACAGCATTGAGATCAGTGAAAAGTTCTTAGACATGCCCAAAGTACAAACCACAAAGACAAAAGAATGATTAAACGTTACCAAATTTTAAAATTTTAAATTTCAACTCTATGGGAGATACCACTGAAAAAATAAAATGCTAGCCACAAACTGAGAAAACATACTTGTAATAAGTATACCCAATTATGCTAGTAAGTTGTCCATTACTATTTTTAAAAATACCTGAAAGTGATCATTTAAAAAGAGGAAAAATTATTTTAGTTCACAGTTGTCCCTGTTGCATCAAGCCTGTTGTGAGGCAGTACAACATGGCAGGAGCATGTAAAGCTGCTTACCTCATGGAAGCCAGGAAGCAAGAGAGAGGAGGAACCAGTGCCCCATCATCCCCTTGTGGCTGCAAGACTTCCAAGCAGGCCCCACCTCTTTAAGATTCCACCACCTCCCTGGTGTAGCACCATGGACTGGGGACCAAGACTTTAACTAAAGAACCATTGGGGGGACTCATATGCAAACCATAGTGCCAATTAAGGATTGGATCCGTGTAGAATAAAAAAAAAAAAAAAAAAAAAAAAAAAAAACTGCTAAAACTCCATGATGAACATGCAATTTCAATAAAAATTAGGCAAAGGATTTTAACAAAATATCGTAAAAGATGCAATGGTAAATAAGGAAATAAAAGATGTTCAGTATCTTAGTGAAATGAAAAATTAAACTATAAGGAGATATAACCATGAACCCATTAGAATGGGTTCAATTTAAAAATTGATTATATTATGTGTAAACAAAAATATGGAATAATCAGAACTCTTATACATTGCCGGTGTGATGTACATTGATAAAACCACTGTGGCAAATAGTTTAGTGGTTTCTTAGAATAAATTCTTAACAATAACATTTTCTTTTACTCTTCTGTTGTTAACTTCTTCATTAAAATATCTCACCTCACTTTGTGATTTTGTTCCATCTCCCAATATAGCAACAATGTTAAGATAGAGTCATATTTTTAGAGAAAAAAAATTAGGAAACAATCTGAACACAACTTTATAAACCCATGAAACTGATGGCTTTATAGCCACTATAAAATAATTTTGTTACAAAGAAGAAAGGAAGAACCCCACTCAGAGTTCTAAGCTACTGATGCATATCTATAAAGAAAAGTTGCTTTTGCCAATAATCTAAGAAATAATTTCCTGGCAGCCAAGTATTGTAACCTACATATTAGTTGGAACATTCTGTAAAGGAATGAAAATTTCATCTCTAAGACAAATTACTGTATCTATTGTCTTTTTTTTCCACAAGAGAAAATAAAGTTATAGAATCTCATGTCATAAATACATGGATCATAGCTTGTGATTTTTGTAACATTTTACCAACTATAAAAGAAGTTTAGTGAAGCTAAGCATGTGGATATTTTGGTTACTCTTTTATGCTACCCTCAAACTATTATCTGTCAGTAGCTAAACAAAACTGTTCATGCTAACTGGAGGTGAGAAAGTTCAACTTGTTTATCAAGACAGAAATATTTTATTGCTATGTTTTCCAGACTGAGGCAAACTGATAAGCTTTAAAAGAGGAAATCCACTCATGCTAAGAATATGATAGGAGAAATTATCTTTAGGTTTAACCTTCTTTCTTGGCACAGGCATAAAGAACAAAATTTTCAATATGCATTCTTTTCTATCACAAGCTAACAGTTCACATTTCAATACATTTAGCAAATAAAGAATATTCCCCAAAGTCTTCAAACTGTGCTGGTAGTTTGTTGTTGTTTTTTAAAGTGTGTGTCCTTGTCACTTTTATTTGACCATAGGGCTGCAACCCTCACAATTCCAAACTGAACTATAACCATAGTTTTATTCCAACTCATTATTTGTCTTTTGAGGAGTCCCTTCATTTCTCTGTCTTACATTTATGTCTAATAAGAAAATGGGATTAAAGTATACCATACCTTAATGTCTTCTTAAAAATATATAGATATCGAAGTAAAGGACAGATAGTTTCTAATTTCATAATCATGCTTGTCAATGTCGTGTACATTATAAACTATTCTAATTTGGGATAAATTTCAATGTATTCACTCTAATTGGACACTCCCTTACACTCCTTTTTCTTTTCTTCTTTTTTTTTTTTCTTTCTTATTTTCTCTCTCTTTTGGTACAGCACTGAAAAAATGTTATGTCTCCAGTGGAACCCATTCCTCCCCCTCCCTGGTCTTTGATAAGAATGTCAATATATACTTTATTTTCTAAAAAAGAAACTTTAGAAAGAGGAAGAACTACATGAATAGCTTGGCAAATTGAATAAGAGCCCTTTCTTAGTTTCATTACTAATTGGAATATTTAGGAATAAATACAAAAGTGTTGTGGTGACTTTATTTTAACATAGAAAAGACAATTGATTATTCATGTGGGAGAAAAATAGAATTAAATCCCTATAGATTACCATAACCAAAAGTTCAGTACTGAAGGACTAAAAATGAAAATGAGAAGGATAAATCATAAAGACTTCAGGAAAACATATTTATGCTCTCAAGATGGGGAAGAATTGCTTGAGTCATAAACAAAAAGTAATCATAAAAGAGAAGACAGATCAACTACAATAAAATTAAGAACTTCTGCTCAGAAGACACACAAAAAAAGCAAAAAGGTACTGTAAACTGTGAGAAGATGTTTGCAACAAATAAAAGCAAAGAAGTTAGTATCTAGGTACAAAAAAAAAAAAAGAAAAGAAAAAGAAAGAAGGAAAAAACAACTCTCCAAAAAATGAGACAAGACAGTAGAAAAATGTGCCAAAGATAGAGAAACCCAAGCATTTCATAGGTGATAAACATGTATAGCTCATAAACATAAGGAAAGAGATTCATTAGCAATTATTAGTTGTCAGAAAAATGTAAATTAGAAATATAACTTAATATTTTTTGGCACCTACAATATGGGCATAAATTTACCAACTGATAACTGCCCACAATACAAATCATGGAGGAATCCTAGACATTGTTGACAGGAATGTAAATGGACACTACTACTTTGGAAAACAATTTACGTATTGTAAATCTGTAAATAATCACATCCCTACACCCCAGCAGTTTCAGGCCTGAATATACAGCATCTCTCTTGCATATGTGTAAGAGAGATATACAAAAAGAGCCACGGAGTTATTAACAGCAAAAAAACCTGGAAACAAGCTCAATTTGTTCCACAGTAGGGAGAGGTATGTGTATGTATAGTTGAGGGTATCTCCCAGCATTAACTCCCTAACAATTTTCTTCCATCTTGTCCCTGCCTAAAAGGTCATGTGCTTCCAAAAAAGGTCAAAACAGAAAAGCAGAGAGAATCGATAGGCACTTGAGGTAGGGCTGTGATCCTATTCATAGTAACTGTCCACAGTAGCCTATAGCTCACATAGAAGGCATGCTTAGAGGAAATGACATTAGGCACAAAAAGTATTACTACCAATACATACTTAGCCAGTCTAGAAACAGTGTCTCTATCTTACCCATTTCTCTATTTCAGCTCCTTTTAGAGTGTGTGGAATATTCTAAAGATGAAACATACATGCGTGACCAACTGTTTTATTTAGCTATTCCAAACTGCTGGAGTACTGGAACATAATTTGAGAACTACTGGGCAGTAGCAGCATTCCTTGTCAATTTTTCACATTAAACTCTTTTTAATGGTTAGCATGCTCAAGACTACAGGGCCACAATATCCCCCAAGACAAAAGGAAATTCCCGATATGAATGGAATTGTAAATCCCAACTATTCCTTCGAGGTGAACTTAGGTTAATGGCCTCTTCTGAAGAACTAGGTAGAGTCTTGTTTCTGGGTTTCAGCCATTGCTGTGTAAACAGAGAGATGTCCATTACTTCTAGTACTGCCCCATAAAAACCTTCCATACATAATTATCCATGCTCTTTTCCCCTCTAATATGAATGAATAAATAAAATTTTACAAAAGAAAAAGAAAAAATAAATAAATAGAGTATCTGTGCTGTTCAGAGGTTCTTCAGTCTTAGCCTAGAAACAATTAGTCTTAGGAAAAATGACATTATGGAGAGAGCAAAGAAATATCCTAAATTTAGGGCTGAGATACCAGCAAGGAAGACAAAAATCAATACCAACCTCTCAACCATCTAGATTTGGTGCAGTAAAAGTGCCAAGAGGTTACATGTTATGAAGTATATATAAACAAAACTTAGAATAATTAGAGCAAAATCTATTGAAATATTTTCAAATATGGGGTGAGGTATGGAGGCAAGCTAAGCTAAAATTATAAATAATATTTAAAAATCACAAAGAAACATGTCTGTAGGTCTGATATATAGAACTTAACAAAATATCAGACATAAAATACATAGTCAAAATTTGCCAAATTTTTACTCATAGTAACATCAAATTAAAATTACTTTATTTTAATTAACCTGTTTTCCATTTCATATAATAAATTATTTTTCTTTTTGGTGGCTAAAACTGAATGTCACTAATATCAACATTGACAAAAATAGTGAATAAATTAATGAATCTGATTACTTCTTATAATGCAAAACTTGAGAAACAAGCACATGCTTGCAAGTTGCAAATACAATTTACTTTCCTGGGAGCTATGATTAAAAGAGACTCCTTACCTAACTAGTTGAGTTTGAATTGATACTGGAAAACTACATAGCATCACCATAATTAATACTGTAAAACTTCTTTCCATTCAGAATATAATCTTTGAAAATGCATAGACATTTATCGCCACTTTGTATTCAAATTTTTCCTGTATTTCATGAAGATTCTTGCTTGTGTTAGTATTTCCTTTACCTAAATGCCCTCTCCTTCCCACCCCCCACTTCCCATTCACCAAAGAACAACTCAAATCTATTTCTTCTGGGAAGCTGACCTTTCTCCTTTGTAGATTCCTCCAACCCTTACCCTTGGAAGCAAACCTCCCCTTGCTCAAATCTCTCAAAATTCTGAAACTTCCATTCCAGTTATTCTTTACCATTCCTTTAAATGTAGAATTCATGATTCATCTTAGAATTCCAACTGTAAGAATAATGCACATGTAGTAGATATTCTAAAATAGGTCTTGGGTCAACAAATTAAACAAATGATCCTACACAGGTAGCTAACATATTATTTTTTGCTACTTGCTTCTATGCCTTATAAACCACTTTAATCATAAACATGTAGAAATCTAGTACTTCCATTAGTTGGATTCATTTTATAAAAGATAAATTTTCACTGTAATTCACAAATTGGTTAGTATTAATCATTGGCAATTTGGACTTGTTCAAGTTATTTAATGAGAACAGATTCTCAGAAATTTCTAGGATGGATAAGAGTAATAAATGATAATGGACAGAATCTACAAATAAAATACTTGTCTCAACTTTATTTTCGAAAATAGCTTATAAATGAGTGTGTGAGCACACACCATAGTTCCTTATTTATTCTAGATCTTTGTGATTATAACTTCATCTATGGAAATTATTGGAAACTTAGTTGTGATTCTTACTAGTCAGTCTTTCTAAAAGTGATTTGCAAATATTACAGGAAATTGGAAGAAAAAGAAATTTGTTTGCTTCAGCCAGTTTGCAGAGATAAATAACTCATCCTTCCTTTCTGTATTTCTTCTTCGTACTGTCATTCAGAGGAGGCAAGTATGTCTCTATAATCAAGGAGGCTAAAGTAAAACCTCCTTTGAAAAACCTACAGTTTCCTCAGTGTAGTTACTCTGAATCCACATAGTATATGCTCACATTTCAAAAACTGGCTACAAAGAAAGTCAGCAAAGTGCTGGTTTTTGTGAGATATTTTTATCCTATGATGCTAATATAACTACCTGATATGTTAAATCTGAAAAGAAGTCTTGCCAAGAATATTTTATGATATGAAAGGAATTCACTAAGTTTGCCACTGGTTTCTAATCTCTATAACCAAATTATCACCAACATTGATTATGTCAATGGGAAGAACTTAGGATAAATTTTTATAGACAACTTTTCCAGGAGGACCTAATAATGAACCTAGAAAACATTGTCAGGCTATGAACTTTTCCATACAACTCAAAAGATAAACTTTTTAAAAATTTTTTAAGAAAATCAGTATTACTTATAGGATCAGCATCTATCAAAAGATAAACTTTTTTTTTTAGAAAATCTTTATTTCTATAGGATTAGCATCTAAACCTTTTATGAAATGGAACTTAAAATGCCTTTGATAATATTTTATATTCTAAACCTATGCTGTTCAATATGATACCCACTAACTACGTGTGGATACTGAGCATTTTCAATATAGTTAATTCAAATCTAGAGGTGCAGAAATGTATGTTTTAGTCAGCTTTTTTGTGTGTGTACTAAAAGATCTGACCAGAACAGTTGTAGAGGAGCAAAAGTTTATTTGAGGGCTCATGGTCTTCAGAGGTCTTAGTCAGTAGAAGGCTGGCTCCATTCCTCTGGGCCAAATATCATGGCTTTTGTGGGACACCTCATATCCAAACCATAATAATGTATAATACAAGTCAGATGTTGAATATTAAATGTGAAAGAAATGTAAAATATCTCAATAATTTTATATTAATTATATGTGGATATGCTGATCTTTCAGACATGTTTATTATTAACATTATTTTACCTGTTACTATTATTATTTGGGGCACTAGAGATTTAACCCAGGGGCACTTTACCACTGAGCTACATCCCCAACCCTTTTTTATTTTTTTATTTTGAGACAGGATCTTCCTAAGCTGCTGAAGCTGGTCTTACACTTGCAATCCTCCTCAGCCTTCCAAATTGCTGGAATTACAGGAATGTGCCACCACACCCCACAAGCTGTTAAATTCTTCTTTTTGTAAATGGAACTAATAAAAATTTTCAATAATTTTAAAAATTATATAGGTAGCTTCTTTTGTGACACATTATATTTTTATGAGACAGCATTTATCTGTACCTTTACCTAGTTTTATCTAGTGTTTTTGGTACTCTGAATTTTACCAGCTATGAGTCAAGAAATTTAACAAAGCAATGGCTTATGATGATTTTCCAAATCAGATCAGTGTTTGAGAGACAATAGCTTGTAAAGTGATCTTTTCTTTCATCAATAGTTGTTTTCACATATCACAATAGTTTGTGTTTTAGTTAGACCATGTGCAATAATAACTTAACAAAATTATGCCTGGTTGTGTGGTGTGAGACACATGTAAATGTTATAAAGTGCTGACCAGCATATTGGAGAGCCATATTCAGCATGCTGCTTCACATTTAACAATGACTAATAGTCACATCAAAACATTAATACTCTAATGTCAAAATACCAATAAGAATTCAGAAGAAAAACAATAGCTGTACTCCATTTGTGTTCAATGAATCAAAAAATTAAATAAAAAAAAGAATTCAGAAAAGACATTGAATTCCTTCAAATAAAATCACTTTAAAGAACTAGAATTAAGTTGTTAAATTAAGTGACACTCTTGCTTTCTTTATCATATGACTTAATCCATAGATTGATTTTTAGTCATGGGAGTAGAAAGGATAATTTTTAAATGTTAAAGATATAATGGGAATTTTTCTTATAATGTTTTGAACATCTGGCTTTTGAAAGTTCTTTACTTTATGTGGCTTTGAGAAAAGTAACTATTTTCCAGCATCATGTAATGAGAAGTATAAACACAATGATACATTAATAGAAAAGATATGGTGTCAGAGCTTCCTACTAACATATTAAAGTACATTGCACACTCATCAAATTTCCAAATTCTTTTTAGACAGTAATCATTTGCTGTAATTCCATCCCCTAGAAATGATTCAATATCAGATACTTAGCATGCACATCATCTGTCTGTGTTATTTAAACCAGAGGAAAAGGGACATGAGTAGTGGATAAGTAGTGTGGCTCCCCTTGCATGGTTATTGTTGCTAGGGAAACCACTTCCTTCTAATCCTTGTGTTCAGCTTGTCCATCCCACTATCTGGCATCATTGCCTTTTAAAGAGGGCAACATCACAGCATGGCATAAGAGCAGGAAACAAAAGGGACAAAAAAAAAAAAACAGTACACTGCCCTGCTGCATACATTTCTCAGAAAATCTACATAGTAGGGACTTCTGGGAAATGAAAAGCAGAGCCAATCCCCTAAAAACTGCTGTGTGCACATGTGCTAGTGGTACTACATTCACACATACAAGTATGCAAAAACACCAATTTCCAAGTCACACTTGTGATTGCAGAAGAGAATATAATGTGTCGGGCCTGGACAGGACAGGGCTTGGCAGTCAGCCTCCCAGGGCATGCTGGGTCAGTAATGGAGCCCTGTGATCTTCCTGAGAGGCAGAGTCACTGGCTAGCAATATGATCAGAGAAATGACTTTATGGGAGTATATTTTGAGAACAAGAATAAGGAGAACTGAGATCCCCCATGTCCTGGAGTCTGGCTGAGGCACAAGACACACGGCTGGTCAAATCAGAGCATCGTCATGAGTGAATAAAAGGAAAGCTAGCATGAGCTGGTAAAAGAACCATAGGCCACAAAGGCAACTGTTGTTATAAATTCAGTATTAGTTTTCTCCTGGACATCTTATCAACACACTAAAAGATCCAAACTGGCTCTACAAACAAACAAAACCTTGTAAAGTGATAATACACAGTAACTAATTTGAATGAATACAAAAAAAGCACATTTCTATTATCATCTGTAAGAAGATATTAAATAATCAGCTCCTATACTGTTTTTTGTTTAGCTCTGTTTTTAATATTTAGTGCATGTGTGCTCTGTAAACATTTGTTAAATTAAATTGAATATATAAGATGGTATAGCAGAGGGTAAACAATGTCTATCCAATTTAGAAGTCAGTGGGTGATAGAAAAGCTATAGCAGATAATTATGCAACTAACTCAACTACAAGGCTACAAAAAGGAAAATAAAGTATACTACAGTGATCTGAAATAACTATAACCCAAGAGATGATTATTATGAACCAGATGCACTAATGGTATACAGTTGGTATGAGACCATGTTCAAAGACTATCCAGGGACAGTCAGCTTCCTTTATGCTTTTATAAACCATCATACCTAAGTCTTAACTACCTTATAAAGTACATATATTTGTATCTTCTTGAATGATCATAGATGGTGGTACTTGGATATTGCTACTATAAAGAGTGCAAGTGAAGACCTCCAAAAATAGCCATACTAATATAAAAGGTTGAGCCTTTTTTCCCCTAGGATCTCAAAAGCACCATTCTGTGCAATCCCACAATACAACCACCAGAATGTCACCTCAAAATGTAATGGCAATTTATCTATTGAATATAGAAAAACAAAAGCAAGTTGTCTCAAGTTCTGTATCACTGAGACCCAAAATTCATCCATCAATTTCTTAAATGATTTTATAGGCAATGTCCCAAAATAGGAAGAAGCCTCCAAATTCTCCTCCTGTAAAAATACCCAAGTTGCCTTCCAAAACTTACATTTCACATGTTGATGTAATCAGTTTATAAACTGATTACAATTTCTAGACTCAGATACACCTAAGATCTCTGAGAGAAAAACCCAAATTCATTTTTAAAGGATGGAAAATAGTAAAGTAGCCCAGGCTGGTGATACACACCTGTAGTCTCAGATGCTTAGGAGACTGAGGGGATCACTTGGGCCCAGGAGTTTGATAGCACCATGGGCAACAAGGTGGGACCTCATCTCAAAAGAAGCAAAAAGAAACTGAAAACATTAAACTGCTATTACTGATCCTACTAATTTTAATTCATTGTTCTAAACAAATACTATGTTCCCAGTGACACAAGACTACATAAAAGAATTTCATTTACTTTAGTCAGCTTTTTCACCAGCGTGACCAAAAAACCTGACAAGAACAACCTAAGGAAGAAAAGTTTATTTGATGTTCACGGTTTCAGAGGTCTGTCTATAGACGTCCAAATCTGTTGCTCTCTGGTCCCAAGGTGAGGCAGAAGAACATAGTAGAGGGTATGGCAGAGAAAAGCAGCTCAGAACATGAGAACAGAAAGCAAAGAAAGCTCTGCTCACCAAGGGCACACACTTCCATCAACCAACCTCCCCCAGCCACACCTTACCTGTCTACAGTTATCACCCAGTTAATTCCTTCAAGTGGATTAATTCCCTGGTCACATGAAGGTTCTCATAATCCAATCATTTCACCTCTAAACTTTCTTGCATTGTCTCACACATGAGCTTTTGGGGGATACTTCATATCTAAACCATAACACCCTTTTGGAAAATTTGAAAAATTAGTTGCAAATGTGATGAGTATCTAATCTCCT
Source organism: Glaucomys volans (assembly GCA_020662805.1). Taxonomy (NCBI): domain Eukaryota; kingdom Metazoa; phylum Chordata; class Mammalia; order Rodentia; family Sciuridae; genus Glaucomys; species Glaucomys volans. The sequence continues at coordinate 6,430 of JAJEJO010004693.1, read as the reverse complement.
AAGTAGCCATATAAGAGCTATCCTAAGAGTCATATAAGAGCTATTCATACCAATAGAGGAAAGAGAGGGAATAAGAGGCAGATGATATTTGAAACTGTCTGTGACCATAGCTGTTCTCCAAAATGCAGCTTTAGCACTATAACACCACAGAGAGAAACACAGATAAGCTGCATTCTTTCAAAGTTTTCTGTTTTTATTTTACTCCATGATCTTATCATTTTACAGTTAGGCATGAACCACAGATACAATTTAGTAACTTAGTTCTAATAGCTTATGAAGTATCAACTCAGTATTTGACCAGCCAAGACTCAGTGTTTAAGCAACCAGGAGTTTCCATTCATGAAATCAAATGTGGCACAGGGAGTGCAGGTGGGGGTGCAGTGGGGGTGTCTGGTAAGCTTCATGCAGAAAAATGCAGCATGGTGGAGAATGGATTCAGGAAGCATAAATTCGAACAAGAGAGAAAGGATATGAGAGAAAAGACTGAAGGCCTATTTGGAGTGTTCTTGAAATGCTACAATAATGGCAAACTAGACCCTTTTGGGTCTCAGTTTTATAAGAATTATACTTAATAATAAACATCCATGATACTCAGGCAATGAATTCCTCAAATACAATATTTATCTAAAAAAGGAAAAGCTAAAGAAAATCACAAAACAATTCCATAACTTGGAAGAATTTAGTAGCACCACGTTCACGTGTGACAACCAATTGTACCTTACCTAATAGTGGGCTGTCATCTGTTAGTGCGTGTAAGATCATACTTGTACACTCAGGCTACAGATTGGGCAATAATCAAAGTTAACTAACTTGAGAGCTTTCTCCAGATTCCTTCTGCCTTTTATACTTTTCTTTCATTCCAAGTAACCCAAAGCCACATTTTAATAAGTGACCTTCAACAAGCTGAATAATTTCTTCAGTACATGGGTACATTTAAAAGCCTTGGAGGATTTAGCTGTAATAAGTAGTCCTTGCAAATATACGGTCTTATGAAGCCTTTGAAGTCTCTAAAAACTCCCTCAAATAGGCTCAATTGAAGGTTTGGGCTAGATGATTTACAGAGCCCCTTGCAAAGCAAAAATCCTATGATTCGGAATCAGCAGAACTAGCTGGATATTACAGCTTAGTGCCCTTAATATGGCTTCCCCATCTTGAAGAATATTTTTGATATAAAGTAGGCCATTCAGATTGTTCACCTATTACTTATCAATTTATGCCCAGACTTCAACCAAACAAGGCAAACATTTTTATTCTCATCTCCCCAGTTTAAAGAATGTTCTGGTGAAAGTTTTCCATTAATGTAATTTAGAGAACATGGCACAGTATTGAGAAGCCAAAGATATTTTTTGTGACTTTGTAGTTATCACTTTGCACACTTCAGGACTTGTATTTTCCCTTCAGCAAACTCTTGGACTTTATTTAAAACTCACACATTCCAAATGTGTTCCTGTTGATTTATAAATAAGTTAGAAATAATATAACAGTGTTGCTGATATTTAATTTTTCAGGTAGATATGTAAATATGTAAAATATCACAGAAATTTTCTCTGGTTAGTACCATACCATTTTTTAAAAAACTTTATGAAGACTTTTTATACTAATTACTACCTTTCAAAATAGTAATTGCATACTTAATCATGTATGGCATCTAGGGCATGATTTTTTGAGAAATATAATTTTACAAATAATCACAAATAATACATGCATAGAGAATCATAATCAATAAAAAGCATAAAAATTGACACAAAATTCATCTACTGAAATCAACCAACTGAATCATCAATTCTTGAATGTCAAAATTTACTGCTTGATTAAAAAAAATTGTCAGAATCTTATTTTAAGAACCATTCTTGCAGGGTGTGGTGGTTCACACTGTAATCCCAGTGACTCAGGAGGCTGAGGCAGGAGGATTTCGAATCCAAAGCCAGGCTCAGCAATGGTAAGGTGCTAAGCAACTCAGTGAGACCCTGTCTCTAAATAAAATACAAAATAGGGCTGAGGATGTGGCTCAGTGATTGAGTGCCCCTGAGTTCAATCCCTGGTAACACCCCCCAAAAAAGAACCATTCTTTTTCAATGTATTTAATGAAAATGACTCTTAAATACATCTATTGAATCTAGTCTTTTTTCCTAATGTTTATAGAGGACTTAAGTATATCAGGCATTATTTTATATGCTTTATATAAACTATGTACTCTTCACAAAAATCCTGTGAGGTGCAGTGTATTATTTTCTCTATTTATTGAGAAAGAAACTGAGACATTGTCACACTGAGTAATTTATTCAAGTTTCCACAATCAATAAGCTGCAGAGTTGAGCTGTATCATACTCACTCATAAAATAACATTCAACATTCAAAGAAATTCCATTATCATGATATATTTTAGAATGCATTTGATATACATAAAAAATAAGGAGTTTAAACCATGTTGTAACTTAGCTTTCAAAAGTTTATTTTGAAAGTTTTGTTCAGAAGGATATATTCATTTGAAAAATAGATACAACTTAAAGAGAATATATTTGTTTTAGTCAGCTTTTTCACTGCTGTGACTAAAAGATCCAACAAGAATAATTTTAGAGGAGGAAAAGTTCATTTAAGGGCTCACGATTTGTTCATAGACAGTCAGCTCCATTCCTCAGGGCTCAAGTGAGGCAGAATATTATGGTGGAAGGGTGTGTTGGAGTAAAGTGGCTCAAGAAATCACTCCAGGAGGCAGAGAGAGAACTCTGCTAAAAAAAGCACAAACCCCCAAGGCACACTCCCAGGGACCCATCTCCTCCAGTCATACCCTACCTGCCTACAATTACCACTCAATTAATTCCTATCAGCGGATTAATTCACTGATTGGGTTAAGGCTGTCATAATCCAATCATTTCACCTCTAAACCTTCTTGCATTGTTTCATACATGAGCTTTGGGGGGACACCCAATAGCTAAACCATAACAATATTCTTATTTAATAAATATAGTTAAGAAGAATATTCTTTCCCTAAAACATATCATTACTTAGACTTTATTCCACACATGAAAGAGGAGTCATTAAATTCAAGAATTTAAGGTAATTAAGCTCCACCTCTGGAAGGGAGAACCAAAGAATTTAACATTTTAAAACCACCATGTGAGGAAAAATTTAATCAAAAGAAAAGCTTGAATATAGAAAATTATATATAGTTTTTAATGCATAATTAAATGAATGAGTGAATGCATGACTCAATCTGCTCTAGATTCATGACCTACTGGAGATCTTATGTCTTCAATTGTGCTGCTCTATCTTAAAGTTAACTACACATATCCTTTAATTCTCAGTTCAAATATCACTTCCATCACAGCTTCCAAACTATTAACTGAAAATAATTAAGGTGCTCTATTATAAACTCCTATGCTCTTCTTGATTACTTTATTTGATATTTATCTGACTATCTTTAATATACCTAATATGTCCAATTCAACTATAATTCTTGAAGTCAGGCATTAAGCTTGGGTTTTTATGTGTTCTACACATGACCTAATATACATATGTGTGCATGAGCATACTTAATCGAATAAATGATCTGGCAACATCTGGATGATTTTTCCTGCTACTAGAGCAACACTGTTATGATTTGAAAAAGAATGCAGGAAGCTAATAAAAGCATGATGGCCTAGTAAAAATGTTGGTGAGGTAATATATCAGTTGAACCTAACTTTAAGTACCAATAATAGTACACTCATTTGACCTATAAATTTTTGTTGGTTTTCTAAACTCAAATGTCATAAAATCTACTTAATAGAGACAAAATGTGCAGTAACTCTGTGTTTTTAAGAATTTCCTAAGCCTTTGTATTAGAGAAATTATCCAAAATAGTACTAGATGTACCATTGGGGAAAGAAAATTTTGACAGTTGATTTTAGAGACAGGTTATTTTAAAAGCTTTAAATGGTATGAATATATTTTTGGTATGAACATATTTTACTGTGTACTTAAAAATAAAATAAATACCACTTTGTTTTAGTCAGCTTTTTTGCTACTGTGACCAAAAGACCTAACAGAACAATTTTAAAGAGAAAAAATTTATTTGGGGACTGACAGCTTCAGAAATCTCTGTCCATAGAAGGCTGAATCCATTCCTCTAAACTGCAGATGGGGCAGAACATCATGGTGGAAGGAGATGGTGGAGGAAAGAAGCTGGGAACATGGGAAGCAGAGAGAGAGCTCCACTCAGCAGGACAAAATAGAATCCCAAAGGCATGTCTCCAAGGACTCCTTTCCTTCAGCTATACCCTACCTGCCTACAGTTATCACCAAGCTAAATCCCTATCAGGAGATAAATGCACTGATTAGGTTAAACCTCTTATAACCCAATTATTTTATCTCTAAACTTTCTGGCATTGTCTCACATATGAGCTTTTGGGGGACACCTCACTTCTAAACCATAATACACTTTAAAGCCATGATTGTCATAGCTTTTGGTGGGTCTAAACAAGTATTTCAATTTTAAAAATAATATTTATCAATTAAATATTTAATAATATGTGTTATAAACAGTCAAACCTATGACTAAAGCTTGAGAAACACTGTTTTAGAGAACAAAAGTATTAATCTAGCTGGGCGTGGTGGCACATGCCTATAATTCCAGCAACTTGGGAGGCTGAGGCAGGAGGATTGTAAATTCAGTCTCAATTTAGCGAGGCCTTAAACAATTTAATGAGAGTCTGTCTCAAAATTAGAAAATATACAAAGGGCTGGGAAGGTAGTTCAGTGGTTAAGCACCTCTGTGTTCAATCCCTGGAACTAAAAAAAAAAAAAATTATATTGTAATGCTAGAGATCAAGCCAAAGTCCTATGTATGTAATGCAAACACTCTACCACTGAGTTACATCCCAGCCCCTTAATCTAACTCTTTATTGAAATGTAAGTTTTGGCGGATCCAAGATGGCGGACTAGAGGAAGGCTGCATTCCTACTTGCTCCGTGGATTCCTACTTGCTCGGGATTCAAACAGCAGGAATATGACTCTCAACGAGATTTTATATTCAAAGCATATATAAGGGGTCCCCAGGTGCCGCTCCAGAACCAACTCAGCCGGGCTGGGCTCGGCCCCGCCGCTGGCAGCTACCATCCGGGAGCGCCGGACCCTGCAGCTGCTTCGGAGCCACCGACCTGGGTCTGCACCAGCCAACAAGTGAGTGTGGGTCCCCAGCAGCGGCTTTGGAGGCACTGGCCGCGGCTCCGGCACCAGCAGGTGGCCTCCCAGGCAGAGACCTAGCATCTCAGGCTACCTGGGGCCTCCAGCGGCGTCCAGGGAGGTCCGGCCGGGAAACTCTGGGATCGCAGTCTTTGGCGGGGAGTGGGAACTATTCCGTGCCACTTCGGCAGATTCCCTGGCGGAGAGTGCCCATCTCCGGCTGCCTGGGGCCTCCAGCGGCACCTCGAGAGGTCGGCCCGGAGCCCCTGGGATCGCTGACCCCAGCGGGGAGTTGGAACTGCTCTGAGTTTGGCGGCTTCCCTGGAAGAGGGGGTCCATTTCCAGCTTCCTGGGGCCGCCAGCGGCGTCTGGAGTGGTCCGGCTTAGAGCCTCTGGGATTGCTGACTCCGGCGGGGAGCTTAGGGCCTTTGGCGCCAGCTTACAGTGTCCCCAGGAGAGAGCAACCACCTGCCACTGCCTGAACCCCCAGCGAGGAGATCAGGTCAGCCTGGGCTCTCAAGCCCAGTGTCTCCATCACTGAGCACAGTTCTGTGACACCACCCCAACTTGATCTAGTGCCCAGGCCCACACCGTGCCCCGGAGTCTACCACCTTGCTGTATCTAATTGTCTATCAACACTAGGCTGCCTCTGCCCAGAAGCATTGATCATTCCCAACCTGGAGGTAGTGGGACAGCACCTTTCTTGGGTCACCGCTTGATCAAGCACCCCTCGAGCAACAGAGGGGAAGATACACAAGCACCATGAGAAAACACAGGAAGAAAGTGTCCCAATTAAACCTAGATGATATATCAAGAGAACCCAAAGACAGAAGGAATGACAGAAAGGGAGTTCAGAATGTTCATAATTAAAGTGATCCAAGAAGAGAATGATGTGACGAGAGAGCAGATTCAGGCTATGAAAAATCAGCTAATAGAGCAATTGCAGGAAGCAAAAATACTTCAATAAAGAGATAGAAATTCTGAGAAAAAAACAAACAGAAATTCTTGAAGGAAACAAGGAAATGAAGGAAATAATAAACCAAGTTAAAAACTCAATAGAAAGCATAATTAACAGAATAGATCACTTGGAAGACAGAACCTCAGACAATGAAGACAAAATCTTGAAAACAAAGTCGAACAAACAGAGAAGATGGTTAGGAATCATGAATGAACTCTCCAAGAAATATGGGACATCATGAAAAGACCAAATTTAAGAGTAATCGGGATTGAGGAAGGCACAGAGATACAAACCAAGGGTATGAATAAT
>JAJEJO010004691.1:381771-393352 GCA_020662805.1 Glaucomys volans | reverse complement strand
AGTGTAATTTGCAGTCATGAATAACTCTAATAGTTAAAATCAAATCCTTGTACCTCATAGAAACAAAAGTGGATTCTTTAAAAGATTAACAGTATTAACAAATATCCCTCTATACTAAAATACATTAGTCACTGCAATGAATTGAATATTTTTGTTCCCCCAAAATTCATGCATTGATATCCTAAACAGAATGTTACCAAAAGCTCCATCCTTGTCCTGATGCCAGTCCAATAATGAGGACACAGTTTTGAGATAAAGGAAGAAGTTTTATTGCCATTTCTAGTTTTACGGTTTGAATGGGAGGTGTCCCCAAAAAGCTCATGTGTTAAACAATGCAAGGTTTAGAGGAGAAATGATTGGGTTATGAGAACCTTAACCTAATCAGTATATTAATCCCCTGATGGGATTAGCTGAGTTTTAACTGAGAGCAGGTAGGATGTGACTGGAGAGGTTGAGCATTGGGGATGTATCTTTGGGGTATATATTTTGTATCTGGAGAGTGAAATCCCTCTCTCTGCTTCCTGATTGGCATGTGAGCTGGTTCCCTCTGCCAAATTCTTCTGCCAAGATGTTCTTCCTGAGTTTTAGTCCCCAGGAATGGAGCCAGTTGTCTACGGACTGAGACTTCTGAAATCTTGAGCCCCCCCCCAAAATTTTTTTCCTTTAAAATTGTTCTTGTCAGCCGGGCGTGATGGCACACGCCTGTAATCCCAGCACTTGGGAGGCTGAGGCAGGAGGATCATGAGTTCAGAGCCACCCTCAGCAACTTAGCGAGGCCCTAAGCAACTCAGTGAGACCCTGTCTCTAAATAAAATACAAAATAGGGCTGGGGATGTGGCTCAGTGGTGGAGTGCCCCTGGGTTCCATCCCCAGTACCAAAAAAAAAAAAAAAAAATTGTTCTTGTCAGGTCGTTTAGTTATAGCAGTGAAAGAGCTGACTAAAACAGCTAGCAAAGGAGAAGCACAGGGGACTCCTTTTCCACAAGCTGTGATTCTGCCCATCAGGGTGAACAGAGGATTTTTAAAGAAGTGATTCAAGGGCTACACTCCAGGTGTTCCCTGCAGTGGGACTGTGATTCAGTTGTTAATTAGGGAGAGGGAGAAGAGGAAAAAACATGTCCATTTTAAAATAAGCCTAAGTGGTAGAGCAGCAAGGCCTATATTCAAAGCATGAAGTGTTACAAGAAGAGGTGAGGACCTTTGGGAAATAAGTATGTTATGCAGGAATTCTCATGAATGTGATCAGTATCCTTATTTTAATAAGACCCCAGAGAAGTTATTTGTCCCCTCCATTATATGAAGACACAGTTAAGATACCATCTGTGAACCCAAAAGCCAAACTTCACCAGACAACAAATCTCATAGATTTCCTATCATATGCTTTATTAATATTCATTTGTATTTCACCAGTATATATGAGACCATAATGGTCAAGAATCATGACACGAATTTTTATATACTTCATTTTGTGTCACATATAGGCACCTAATTCTACTGAATGGATATTTGCAAATCCTTGAAGTACATTATAAATATAAATATAAATATAAAATTAAAAAAAAATATATATATATACATATCTGGATATGAAGCAAAATAAATGTAAAGTCAAAATCATTTGAAATAGTTCTGTCCTGAGTTTATGAAATAAAGCTTGAATTACTTTGACAACTTGGGAGCTAAGATTAATGTGTGATTTTTCTGATTTTTACTGTCTTCATAATGTCTCATTCTCCAGACATATTATTCATTGCTTTTAATGTGTATCCTACATCCAAATGTGAAGAAATAAACATGGACAATACCAAAAAAATGTTTTACACAAATATTTTCTGTATTTCATTGATTTTATTTCATTTAGATCTTTTCTAAAGTACCCAAGCATATAAGTCACAAATTTCAGATGATGGTATTTATACACAATTTGAGCTAAATATTTATAATTGTCATATAATGATAAAAAATTTGAGAATAAAATATCTATGGATGCATTTAAAATGCAGAATCTCCTTACATTTAACTCAAACTTATTTGAGTTAAACAGAAAGAAATGTTCGATGGTATAATCACAACTTTTTATTGTAATATATCAATTAATAAGAATAATAAAATTATTAGTTGGTTAATTAAAACCTCTTGAAACCCCTGAACATGATGAATTTAGTTCAGGAAGTATGCAGATATCCTTAACTTAAAATAAAAAGCAATCACAGATTTCTACTACATCCAAGTCTTTAATAACACCTATTAATGAGATAAAAATTAATTTTGTATAAGGTAGGAGCCCCAGTTTTCAGAATTGAATTGTTTAATTTTTCATACTTTAGGGTTGAATATGAAGAGAAATATGAAACAATGTTGACTGGCTATAAAAGTAAATTACTTACATTTAAAGAATATGATAAATAGAACTAATCCCAAACAATTATTTAATCAAGTAATATATTCTGATTTTTGAAAAGTGGGTTGAGAGTTCACTTTCTCAAGTGTATTAAGAATCAAATTGTACCTCTTATGGCAAGTGTGCAATTCCAAGTACTTCTGTATTTGAATGATATCATTTTACTAGATGAGATTTTGTATGATCAACACCTAAAATTCATACTTCAATATAGAAAAAGTAGTATCTTTTTCTTTTCTATAGCCAGGATTATGACTGACATCTCTAGAACAAAAAGCGGATTAATAAGGGGAAATACTAACTAATTAATTTATCTAAGTTTTACATGGCACAGGAGCCCTCACAAATTAAGAACTGAGCTGGGTACAGTGGCACACGCCTGTAATCCCAGCACTTGGGAGGCTGAGGCAGGAGGATTGCGAGTTCAAAGCCAGCCTCAGCAACTTAGTGAGGTCCTAAGCAACTCAGTGAGACCCTGTCTTAAATAAAATACAAAGTAGGGCTATAGCTCAGTGGTGGAGTGCCCCTGGGTTCAATCCCCTGTACCAAAAAAAAAAAAAAATAAATAATAACAAATTAAGAACTGAAACACCAAGGGAAAAAATGTTGTAAAGTGGAGTCTTATGAAAGAAGTGGATAGTTGTGGAGCAATGTAATTGAACAAAAAATATGATCTAATGGTAAGAAACTGAGGTGAGGACCCAGTAAGGGCTATTTGTTCATAATCTTCTTTGCCACTCTGTGCAACATTGCTTTTCTCGGGTTATAGGGCACGACATCTGAAACAAGAGTCTCATGACCTGTTTTCAGAAAAAGCAGGTCACAAGGCAAACTTTCTAGGTTTTTTGACTTTCTTTTGGAGAGGAAGAACAATGGGACACAAAACAATATTGAAGGGTCAGAGAGACCTAACTTCTAAAGCCCACCATCCTGTCTTCCTTAACTAAAAAACAAGGGAGGGGCTGGATTATATCTCAGTGGTAGAGCACTTGCCTCATATTCACAGACCCTGGGCTTGATAACCAGCATCACAAATATAAATAAATAAATAAAATATAAACTACTCAATATGCCAAAGCACTACCATTTGGGGTTTCATGCTCTGAGTCCTGACCACACACTTATTCGTACAGTACAAAACAATAGGACAAGAATTTTTCTTTTTACTACTAAAATATTTTTTGTAGTATCAAAATAACTCTAAATCTTATTTTGTGAAGAAAATAACTGAAAGAAACAGTTTAAGGGACATCAAAAAGGTAAGATAACTGAAAAGAATTTGTGGTAGGGAGAAAAATGACCTTTTTCAAATGTCCATATACTAATTTCAGTAAACTCTGAATATGTTAAATTAAATGGCAAAGAGAAATTGAAGTTGCAGATAGAATTAAGGTACCTAATCATCTGAAACTTTGAAGGAATTATCCTCCTATATTATTCTGGTGCAACCAATGTAATTACAGGGGTTTTTAAAAATGAGAGTAGAGCATGATATAGTGAATATACTAAATAATAGTAATAATAATAACCTAATAAAGTACATACTTTAAAATGTTGAACTTTATCTTAATTAAATTATAAAGGAATTTTTAAATACTGCATGAAAAATTAGTGAAAGAAGGTTTTCAAACTCATATAAAGCCAGGCAATTGGCAGAATGATGAATATGAGAAAAACTCAAGCTACCTTTGATGCCTTTAAGGAAGGAGGAAGTGGTCATGAGCAAAGCAATGTGGGTGACATCTAGAAGTGAAAAAAGACATTTTTCTTCTAGAGAATCAAGGAAGGAGTACAGCTCTACCAACACTTTCAACCCCAGCCCCTATTTTTAAACCACTGAGTTTGTATTAATTTGTTAGAATAGAAATACATAAGTAACACAGTATATAAATGAACTTTTTAGTAAATAATCTAGCCTCCCAATGGAGAAAAATAATTAATTGTTCTAAAAACATTCAAAACATGAAAACAGTGCTATTTATTTCGTATCATGAGTCAGAGATGGAAATTCTACTAAAACAATATTTGACACAAGTAAAGACTTGAAGTTATTTTTTCAAACAGCCTGCGTTTGAAAATTCCATTCAGTTAGTTTAATCTTTTCTTTTTCTGCTTTAAATTCTGTGTTTTTTAAAGAATACTTTAGAGAATTAAAGGTAAATGCTACATTGAAAGATCTTGCATTTGATAATACAGATAACAAGATATCTGAGTAGTTGGACATGAGATTTAGAAAACTGATTCTTAAACAATATTCAGACAAATTAAACCTTAAGTTTGCTTTTAAACACTTATTATATATATATTATATAATATATATATATATATATTCTTTGAATACAGTGTAGTAATCCATCCAAAACACAATTGACAATGGGTATTCACTGCTGAAAAAATTGAAATCTACTGTTCAAAATCAATTGCTTGAAAGGAAAAGTTACTTGAATATTAAGCAGGGAAAATGTTAGAAGACTTATTTGTATCAAATTTTTAATTGTCAAAATATAAAAGAAGATATGCAATTCATGTGATTAATCATTTATATGGATATAAAAACAGAACAATGGTGGAAACTCATTAATATACCAGAGGCCTTATGTAAATATCAGTGTTTTTACTTAATGAATTTGAAATAATTATAGCAATTGCCATTACATTACTACTAATGTAGATTAAAGTCACTATGATAATAAGTAGGTATCCAGGGACTTCTTAGTTGAACAGATCTAATAGTAAACCAATAACTGTACTTTACTCTAGTTTTTATTTCCCATAGAATTAATATTTCCATATCATTTAGTGTATGGATATGACAATGATAATAGAGCAATTGGTTGTAATGCTCAAAGCACAATTTTCAGGACCCAATTTATCCAAAATTGTCATCAAAACATACAAGAAGTCCAGATCAAAACCATGCATGATGGCACATTTCTATAATCTCAGCTACTCAGGAGACTGAGGCAGGAGTATCACAAATTTGAGGTAACCCTCAGTAATGTAGCAATACCCTTCCTCATAATAAAAAGTAAAAAGGGGCTGGGGATGTTTCTCAGTGGCAGACCAATGCTAGGTTCAATTCACAGTAGCACAGTAAAAAAAAAGAGTTCACATCATAGTTTAATACTTTGCTTAATTGATGTTAATAATGACCAAATAAGTGAATTGGTATATTTTAATCAAATTTATCAAACAGACATATTCAATTAAAAAAATATGCTTCTGTAAAGAACTGATTTTCATGGACCCAATTACATTAAGAACAAATATACTGAATGATGGCAAATTCATATAAGAAATACTAATTAAACATTAATATAGTATAATTACAAAATTATTTGTCTTTGAATATTATTTTGTCTATTATTGCCAGCATATGTGTTGGTATTAAATTGATTCATGTGACTTCAATAAAACAATAGTTACAAAAGTGCCCAGTGAGCTGGGTATGGTGGCATGTGCCTATAATCCCAGCAGCTCTGGAGACTGAGCCAGGAGGACTGAAAGTTCAAAGCCAGCCTCAGCAACTTCGCCAGGCCCTAAGCAACTTAGTGAGTGAAAGCTCATGGCCCACAAATGATGGAGAGAGGAGACAGGAAGCAAACTTCGGATCAGCAAGCTTTCCTTTATTCTGCAGCGAAGTCCATTGATCAGGTATGGGAGGGCCCAATTTCTGGGTATGGAGATGTCCCCTGAGTTACAGAAGGAGTCTGGGTTTTATAGTCTCATTGGAGACTGCGGATGTGCAGTTTGGACAGTCCAGGACTAGTTGTAGTTTAATTTAGGAGGGTAGTAGTAAAAAGGTTGAAACTCATTATTATAGGAGTCCAGATCCTGAGGGATGAGTACTCAAATCTTGCCCATTGTTTTACTTTCTCTGGGATCCATTGTTTTCCAGAGTTTCATTATTTGCTATGCCTCCAGTTAGGACAAATTTGGGATGGGGAAGGTCAAAGTTCAGGGCCCAGCATTCAGTATCTGTCCCTTTCCTTTAGGGCCCATTGTTATTAGGAAAGGATTTGCTGGGAGGTTAATCCTTGGCTAGTTTTCCCCTCTCTCCTCTTGGGCTGCACCTCTCTCCATTTTTCTTTGGGGGCTATCTTGCAGGAATATTATTTTCCATAACCCTTCAGTGAGATCCTATTTCAAAATTAAAAGCATAAAAAGGGCTGGAGTGTGACTCAGTGGTTAAGCCCTGAGTTCAATCCCCAGTACAATTCTATTCAAAATGTATATGTGAAAGGGGCATTAAACATTTTTTTTTATTGAAAGGAATCATTATTCTTTTAGGCTGGTTTAATTTTAATATATTGTATTGACTGTTGCTTCTTGTACCTATCTCCCATCAATTAGACAGTCTGAAAAGGCAAGCTGAATCTGGAACTACATGATACAGGTTAAACAAAAGTTTTCAGAAATAGAGACAAAGAAATGTGTGAGCGTGTGTGTGTGTGTGTGTGTGTGTGTGGGCACGCACTTGTGTGTGAGAGGTAGAGAGATTCATCTATGGCAGGAAAGAAGGACAGAGTTAAAGAAGGATATAGTTAACAACTTTATGCATACATACTGTGTATTTTTGTATGTGCTCAGACACATTATCTTCAGTCCTGACCCTGCCTCTCCAAAAACAAAGGAGCAACAACAAAAATACCTCTAAAACACCTGCAAATTAATTTTGCAAATTTTTTTTTTTCAAAAAAGGGGGGAAATAGAATATTACAAAATTTTACTATTTCCCAAGACCACAAATACAGGTAGTGATATACCTAGGACTTAATCGTGTTCATTTTGTTTGCACAACTAGTATTTTGCCTTTTGGAAATTGACATTTAATGGACAATTTAAAGCAAATGCAAATGGTCCACTTTGGTTAAGGAAATAGGACTAAAAATAGATACATTCAATTTTATAAATATAAAGGAGTTCATAGCTGGAACTTTCTGTAACAAGAGACAGACTAACAAGAAATAAAACAAATTTTAATAATATGCATACCTTCTACATAACACAGAGAAATGAAGAAAAAGGAAAGAAAAAAAGGAAGCAAGAAAAGAAAAAAATCTAGAGTACATGTCAAACAGATGTATTTAACGCCAGAATTAAAACCTTGTTTTCATAAACTAAAAAAGAAATATAGGAGGAAAGTCCTGATTAAAACAAGATGGTAAAGTAAAGCACCTTTAAAAAAGGTTAGGGTTAGGGTTTATCATGTAGATTTAAGTTGATGCTTTTCTCATCGATTAAGTCTAGAGTGATTAAGTCATCCTTCCTTTCCTCCTGCACAGAGGGAGATGAGTTTACAAATAGAGATTTCCCTTTAGATGCACATTTCTTTTACAAAAGGGCAATTTCTCAGACCTTCTCCTTCATCTGCAAATTTTTAAGATTCCAAAATAATTCTTATGTCAGAGAGACAAATGTTAGGGTGTCACATTTGGGTCTTCTGTATTTCCAGTGCCATGTCCAGAACCTGTCAGAGACATTAGAATTTCTGAAGTTTCTCACAGGAAATAATGTAAAAGTAAGTAAATCATGCTTATCTACCCATGCAAGCTAAATATTTTGTTCAGATTTGGTTGGCACAGCCTTAAGACTTAGCAAAGTAGAAGCAATTAATCTTTATAACACAAAATCAATGTTTTCTTCAACCTTTACCCTCCGAATGCACTTTGAGTATTGCCAGCAGAGAAAGAAAACTGGGTCTGAAATTTTTATGTATAACCTGCAGCTAGCATTTCTTAAACATTAACAAGATTGATGTATTAAGTGTAGCATTTGAAATATATAGAGCCCTATTCATAAATGATACTTCCCTGGAGTGATAATAAGACTTTACTTGAAAAAAGCATTTACAATATTAAAAACTGTATAAAAATAACTACCAATAATGTGCATGTTAATATTTTTTCAAAAGAAAATTAAAGTAATTATTTAGATACTTTATGACATTCATTTATTTTTACTGTCACGCTCTAAGCTGTTTTATGTTTATGTTTCTCATCTACTGCCATAAGAGATTTGTAAATATTAGCAATAAACATCTGTAATTATTTTATGGCATCTTGCCAAATGATTACATAGAAAATATATTTGTTTTATGAAGAAATGATATTTTTGAGATACACACTGTAAAAACTTTTTACTCACCTCCTTAGCAGTATGCCTTTAATAGTCTTCAGTTGACCAAATGCTATTTCAGGAAGAGATATACTAATCCTAAGTGATCTATAATTGCAAGCATATTTTTTCCTAGGTGAATTAATGAGTTGGTGGTATTTCTTGTAATTACAATCAATAAAATCATTGAAATTAAATATAATGAAAATGAAACAAGACTCAATATGAAAGTTTTTTTTAGCAATAATAAAATCCCCATCTATCTGTCAAGAAAGGAATGGTGAAAAATTTGCAGAACACTTCTCTACTTATCTGATTCTTTTTTTTTTTTTTTTTCAGTACTAGGGATTGAATTCAGGGGTACTTTGTCACTGAGTTATAGCCTCGGTCTTCTTTCTTTATTTACTTAATTTTACTTTGAGACAGTGTCTCACAAAGTTGCTGAGGGTCTTGCTACATTGCTGAGATTGGCCTCAAATTTGTGAATCTCCTGCCTCAGCCTCCCAAATCTCTGGGATTACAGTCGAACACCACCACAAGTGGCCTGATTCTTTTCTTTCCAGGACTCTGTCACATTTACATGTAAACAGATAACACTAAGATTGAAGTGTTGAGACTGCAACTAAATGTGTCCTATTGAACACTAAAACTATCATTGCCAATGGAACTTTCGTGTATATCTATATATCTATATATCTATGTGTATCTACACACACACATACACACATATATAATTTCTACACAATATTTTCTTTCTCTGAAATAGAAATGCCACTTGAGAGCCACAGATACATATATACTTCAAAGGAGCATCAAATGCAGATAAGGCAACCTACATATTAAATTATGAAAAAAATGCCATAATGTTGGAATTCAAAATATAAGACAAGTATATTTAGGCAGATGTAAAGCTCATCAAACTTTTTCTATTAGGGTAAAAATACACAGTGCTCTGTAGGAAAGTTATTTACTGTCTTTTCTCAATTAAAACAACCCAAATCTATCTGTAATTAGTATTTCAAATGTCTAGAGAGTTTGTGTATCTTTCCATAGGAAAATTATTCCAATGTTAATGCAGTGATTTCTTTTTCTGAAAAAGTAAAAATGTTCATATACCTGCATATCTAATTTTATTAAATATTACTTTATTGCATTTTTTTTCGCAAATTGATAGTTTATTTCAACCCTGTGTCCCCCAAGTTTATGGGTGCCATTTTTTTTTTAACAATATACGCTCACTTCATGCCTCTAAGTCACATTTTGGTAATTGTCATAATATGTTAAACTTTTCCATGATTATTGTATTTGTTATAGTAATATGTGATCAGTGATCTTTAACACCATTATTATTGATTTGGGGTGCCACAAACAGAAACCATATAGAACAGTAAAATTGATGTGTAAATGTGTATGTTCTGACAACTGCACTACTTGATGATTCTCTATCACTGTACTCATCAATCTCCCTATTCCCTAAGACACAGCAATACTGAAATTAATCCAGTTAATAAGTACAGTGGTATGTAAATGTTCAAGTCAAAGGAAGACTCACATGTCCTTGACTTTAAATCAAAAGTTGAAAATAAGTTTAGTAAGGAAGGCATGTCAACAGCCACGACAGGTCAAATGCTAGGCCCCTTTTGACAAACGGTTAAACATATTGTGAATGCAAAAGAAAAACAAAAACAAAACATTCTTGAAAGAAATTAAAAGTACTACTCCAGTGACTACATGAATAATAAAAAAGCAAAACAGTCTTCCTGCTAACATGGAGAAAGTTTTAATGATCTGGATAAAAGATTAAACCAGCCATAATATTACCTTCAGCCAAAGTCTATTCCAAATCAAGTCCCTCTCTTCAATTCTTTGAAAGGGAGATGTTTCAGAATAAAAGATTAAAGCTAGCATAGATTGGTTCATGACTTTTAAAGTAATAAACTGACTCAATAACATAAAAGTTCAAAGTGAAGTGGCCAGTGCTGATATAGAACATGTAGGAAGTTATCCATCAGATCCAGACCAAGCTAGGATAATTGATGATGGGACGTAAACTAAACAATGGAAATCCAATGTAGATGAAAGAGACTTATGTTGAAAAAAATTATATATACATATAATTATATATTGTATTACATATTTTATTATATAATTATGTATAATACAATGTTATTCTATATCAATATATTATATTTATATTTTATTACATATGGTATACATATATGTAATAACATTATAAATTATATATATGTATATAATCTCTCCTATATATCATAGCTAGAGAGATATGAATTCCAGGCTTCAAAGATTCAAAGAATTTAATAGCAGTCTGACTCACTTATTAAGTGTTAATGCAAGCAGCATCCTTAAGTTGAAGACCATTCTAGAAATCCTAGTACCCTCAGGAATGGTAGAAAATCTACTTTTTCTGTGTTCTATGCAAGGAATAACAAAGACTGAATGGCATGACTTGTGTTTGCAATGGAATTTATTGAATTCAATATTGAGATCTACTATTCATTAAAAAAAATCACTTTGAAAATATTACTGATCATTGACAAAGCACCTGGTTGCTAAAGAACTCTAATGGAGATGTACAATGAGATAAGCATTGTTTTTATGCCTGCTAACACAACGTACATTCTGTAGCCCAAGGATCAATTGGTAATTTAGATTTTAAGATTTATTGTTGAAGCAATACATTTTCTAAGTCTATAGCTTCCACAGATGGTAATTCCTCTGATATGGGAAAAGAAAATTGGAAATTTTCTGGAAAGGATCCATCATTGTAGATGACGATAAGGACATTCATCATTTGTGGGAGGAGATCAAAATATCAAATATTAATTGGCATTTGGGAGAGTTGATTTCACACCTCATGGATGATATTGAGGTGTTCAGTACTGCAGTGGACGAAGTAACAGCAAATGTGGCAGAAATAGTAAGAGAATCAGAGTTAGAAATGGAGCCTGATTTGAATAAATTCATACTATTTTATTTTATGTAATGGATATTGAACCCAGGAGCACGATATCACTGAGATACATTCCCAGTACTACTTTTTTT
>JAJEJO010004691.1:350245-376771 GCA_020662805.1 Glaucomys volans | reverse complement strand
GTTAAGGAAATCTGGTCCTAGGCCAACATGATGAAGATTTGGACCTATTTTCTCTTCTATTAGGTGCAGAGTCTCTGGTCTGATTTCTAGGTCCTTGATCCATTTTGAGTTGAGTTTTGTACAGGGTGAGAGATATGGGTTTAGTATCATTGTGCTGCATATGGATTTCCAGTTTTCCCAGCACCATTTGTTGAAGAGGCTGTCTTTTCTCCATTGTATGTTTTTGCCTCCTTTGTCAAGTATGAGATACCTGTATTTATGTGGGTTTGTCTCTGTGTCCTCTATTCTGTACCATTGATCTACCTGTCTATTTTGGTACCAATACCATGCTGTTTTTGTTACTATTGCTCTGTAGTATAGTTGAAGGTCTGGTATTGTGAAACCCCCTGCTTCGTTCTTCTTGCTAAGGATTGCTTTAGCAACTCTGGGTCTCTTATTCCTCCAAATGAATTTCATGATTGCTTGCTCTATTTCTATGAGGTCCATCCTTGGGATTTTAATTGGAATTGCATTGAATTTGTATAGCATTTTTGGAAGTATGGCCATTTTGACAATTTTAATTCTGCCTATCCAAGAACATGGGAGACCTTTCCATCTTCTCAGATGCTCTTTAACTTCTTTCTTTAGTGTTCTGTAGTTCTCAGTGTAGAGGTCTTTCACATCTTTTGTTAGATTGATTCCCAAGTATTTTATTTTTTTGAGGTTAATGTGAATGGGGTAGTTTTTCTAATTTCTCTCTCAGAGGATGCATCACTTATGAATAAAAATGCATTAGATTTATAAGCATTAATTTTATATCCTGCTACTTTACTGAATTCATTAATGAGTTCCAGAAGTTTTCTGGTGGAATTCTTAGGATCTTCTAAATAGAGAATCATGTCATCAGCAAATAGGGATAATTTGATCTCTCCTTTTCCTATTCGTATTCCTCTAATTTCTTTGGTCTGTCTAATTGCTCTGGCTAGAGTTTCAAGAACAATGTTGAATAGTAGTGGCGAAAGAGGGCATCCCTGCCTTGTTCCAGTTCTCAGGGGGAGTGCTTTCAATTTTTCTCCATTTAGAATGATGTTCGCTGTAGGTTTTGCATAGATAGCCTTTACAATGTTAAGGAATGTCCCCACTATCCCTATTTTTTCTAGTGTTTTGAGCATGAATGGGTGCTGTATTTTATCAAATGCTTTCTCTGCATCTATTGAAATAATCATGTGGTTCTTGACTTTAAGTCTGTTGATGTGGTGAATTACATTTATTGATTTCCAGATGTTGAACCAACCTTGCATCCCCGGGATGAATCCCACTTGATCATGGTGCGCTAACTTTTTAATACGTTTTTGTATGTGATTCACTAAAATTTTGTTAAGAATTTTTGCATCTACGTTCATTAGAGATATGGGCCTGAAATTTTCTTTTCTTGATGTGTCCTTCTCTGGTTTTGGTATCAGGGTGATATTAGCTTCATAGAATGAGTTTGGAAGGGTTCCCTCCTCCTCTATTTCGTGAAATACTTTGAGGAGTATTGGAATGAGCTCTTCTTTGAAGGTCTTGTAGAACTCGGTTGTGAATCCATCTGGTCCTGGACTTTTCTTTGTTCGTAGGCTTTTGATGACTTCCTCTATTTCATTGCTTGAAATTGATCTATTTAAGTTGTGTATGTCCTCCAGATTCAGTTTGGGTGGCTCATATGCCTCTAGGAACCTATTGATGTCTTCCAGGTTTTCTATTTTGTTGGAGTATAAATTTTCAAAATAGCTTCTTATTATGTTTTGTACTTCAATAGTGTCTATTGTAATATTTCCATTTCCATCACAAATTTTAGTAATTTGGAGTTTCTCTCTCCTTCTCTTCATTAGCGTGGCTAAGGGTTTATCAATTTTGTTTATTTTTTCAAAGAACCAAATTTTTGTTTTGTCAATTTTTTGAATTGTTTTTTTTTTTGTTTCAATTTCGTTGATTTCAGCTCTGATTTTGATTATTTCCTGTCTTCTACTACTTTTGGTGATGATCTGTTCCTCTTTTTCTAGGGCTTTGAGCTGTAATGTGAGGTCATTGATTTGTTGACTTTTCATTCTTTTATTAAATGCACTCCATGCAATGAATTTTCCTCTTAGCACTGCTTTCATAGTATCCCAGAGATTTTGATATGAACTGTGCTCAGTGGAGACACTGGACTTGAGAGTCCAGGCAGGCCTGATCTCCTCGCTGGGGGCTCAGGCGGTGGCAGATGGTTGCTCTCTCCTGGGGACACTGTAAGATGGCGCCAAAGGCCCTAAGCTCCTCGCTGGAGTCAGCGACCCCAGCGGCTCCCGGCCAGACCTCTCCAGGAGCCACGGCGCAGTGGCTCGGAAGACCGGCCTCAGCTCTGAATCCCCAGGCAGCCGGAGATGGTCCCTCTCTGCCAGGGAACCTTCAAAATGGCGCCGAGGGGTCCAAACTCCCCACCGGAGTCAGCGATCCCAGGGGCTCCCAGCCAGACCTCTCCAGAAACCGCGGCGAGGACCCAGGCAGCCGGAGATGGTCGGTCTCTGCCTGGGAGGTTGCTGGCTGGTGCCGGAGCCTGGCCAGTGACTCTAAAGCGGCTGCTGGGGACCTGCGCTCACTTGCTGGCTGGCGCAGACCCAGGTCGGTGGCTCTGAAGCAGCTGCAGGGTCCGGCGCTCCTGGGTGGTAGCTGCCTGCGGCCGGGCCGCACCCAGCCCAGCAGAGTTGGTTCCAGAGCGGCGACTGGGGACCCCTTATATGTGATTTGAATATAAAATCTCATTGAGAGCCATATTCCTGCTGTTTGAATCCCGAGCAAGTAGGAATCCACAGAGCAAGTAGGAATGCAGCCTTCCTCTAGCCCGCCATCTTGAATCCCCTAATTTTATTTTGAAATAGGGTATTGCCCAGTCTGGGCTTGAACTTGTGATCCTCCTGCCTCAGCATCATGAGTTACTGATATTATGGGCATGCATCACCATCCAGAGCTAAATAAATAAATAAATATTTTTTTTCCCTTTTTCTTTCTTCTCTTCCTCTTCCTCCTTTTCCTCCTCCCCTCCTTCTTCTTCCTTTCTTCCTCTTCTTTCTCTCTCTCTCTCTTTCTTCTTTCTTTCTTTGTTTCTCTTTCTTTCTTCTTTCTTTCCTTTCTTTTATTCCATTTTTTGCACTGAGAATTAAACCCAAGGCCACTTTACAACTTATCTACATCCCCAAGCCCTTTTAATTTTTTTACTTTGATACAGGGTCTCATCAAATTTCCCAGGACCTCGATAAATTGCTGAGGCTGGCCTCAAACTTGTGATCCTCTTGCCTCAAACTCCCTAGTCTTTGGGATTATGGCATGAGCCACTGTGTCTGGCTCCAGCTAGATAAAATATATGATAAACTTGTAATGATGAGCAGCTGCTTCTTATGCATGAGCAAAGAAAGCAATTTCTTGAGATAGAATCTTCACCTGATGAAGATGCGTGAACATAGTTGAAATGACAACAAATATCACATAAACTTAGTTCATGAAGCAATAGCAGGATTTGAGAGGACTGAATGATTTTGAAAGAGGTTGTATTATGGGGGTAATGTTATCAAACAGAATTGTATGCCACAGGGAAATTTTGTGTGAAATGGAGAGTCAATTGATATGGCAAACTTAATTGCTGTGTTATTTCGTTTTGTATTAGTGCATTGTAGTTTTGTAACATTGATCCACTTCATCTTCTGAATATAGCCCTGAGGCTCATTTTTCAAAGGGACAAGTTTTCCTTTTCCTCTTCTCCCTCTCCCCCTCCTTAACCTGGGGGTGAGGAACAAGATTATCTTGAGTTATCTGTGCTCCACAGGAAGGAGATGTCTGCCAGAGGATCTAGGAAGTGAATATTTCCCAAATTAACAAGTCAATGCTAACACACCATCAGGGTGCCCTGGGACCCCCTCCTAGAGTACACCTGGAATGTAGCCTTTGAATAGCTCCTTTAAAATTCCTCTGTTTTCTCTGATGGGCAGAATCACAGCCTTGAGGAGTCCCCTATGTTTCTCCTTTGCTAGCAAAGCAATAAAACTTCTTTTTCCTTTTTTCTCAAAACTGTGTCCTCATTACTGAATTGGCATCTGAGCTTTTGCTTACAGTTCATTCTGACAAAATAATACAAGCATGAAATTTGATTTACTCCATTTTAGTCCCTGGTGCTCCTGCCCTTTTTCTTCCCTCTCCTAATTCTCCTTTCTCAATTCTATTGTTGTGTTATTTTAAGAAATTGCCACTGCCACTCACCACTCCAAGGTTGAGTAACCACCATCTTCATCAGTCAGCAACCATCAACATTAGGGTGAAACCCCCAACCAGCAAAAACATTACAATTCACTGAAGACTCAGATGATAATTAGCATTTTTTAAGGATACTTTTGGTTGAGGTACATAGTTTTTAAACATGATGCTATTGCGTACCTGTAGACTACAGTATAGTGCAAACAAATTATATATGCAAAGGGAAATTTAAAAAATGTGTGACTTGTTTTATTGCAATATTGTGGTGGTCTGGAACCAAACTCACAAAATCTCTGCGGTATGGCCTTGCATTTACTCCCACAATAATGAACTTTTCTGGAGCAAAAGAAAAAAAAAGAGACTACTATATAAATCTTCTTGATAAAAATAGAATCATATACAATTTAGTATACCAGTTTCAAATGGAAGTAGATTACACATTTTCCTCTACCTTGTTCCTCTATGAGGTCTGTTAGGTCGTATTGGGCGGCTGCAGGGGGAGGGAGCAAGGTCACCTAGCAACACACTGAGCCAGAAGTGACCAATGAGGCAGACCTGCTGACCCTGATGTCCACCTTGGGTCCACCTTTTCCTGGGCAGAACCCCTTGACCCCCTTCCTCTGTATAAAAACCCTGAGCAGCCAAAGCCACGTGCGATTTCTCCTGGCTCTCCCACCCCGACTTTCACCCCAGGGGGCTGGAGATTTCTCCCGGGACACACATTCCAATAAAATCAAGCTACCACTTTTGTCTGACCCTGGCGAGTGCACTCCTTTTCGCCCGCTGCCGCCTTTGGAAGCTTTACCCACCAGGCCCCGTTGCCCCTTTTGTGAGTTTTACAGTCTAAATATTAGATTTTTCTTCTGTATCAGTATAATCTCATAAAGGTTAGCATGCTCATTAAAAAACAAGATTAATTAAAATTACCTTAATCAAAAGCAGCAGAGTTATAAACAAAGTAGAAAATGCAAAATATTGA
This sequence comes from Glaucomys volans, assembly GCA_020662805.1. Classification (NCBI taxonomy): domain Eukaryota; kingdom Metazoa; phylum Chordata; class Mammalia; order Rodentia; family Sciuridae; genus Glaucomys; species Glaucomys volans. The sequence continues at coordinate 371,550 of JAJEJO010004691.1, read as the reverse complement.
TTGGGTCTATTATAGATGTAATATGGGAAGAACAGTATGACCATTTATATGTATATTTCCAAAACTCTAAGCTCAATGAAGCCCATTTGTTTTTCAATATTATATCCTCAGCACATAACATAGAGCACAATACATAGATAGTGCCAAATGATAATTGACCCTTGAATAAATGCAACAAAGAGGAAGTAAAAGAAAAAAAATTTGCTATCTGCTATAATCAGTCACTCACATTGTGCATTAAATAGTGTACTAAAACTTTAGTAGGAAATATGACAACCCAGTATAGCAGAAACAAGGAAAGTGTAAAAAGCTTCCAAATCTTAACTTTCTCCAAGTTGCCACTTCTGTAACATCTAATTTGCAGTTTACAGACACACATAATTAGTTTGTCTATTCATAAGATAGTTCCATAACTATATAAAAAATTGGATTTGTGTTCTAACTTACTGGCTTGTTTATATCTGTGGGTTCTCAATTACAACCTAAGTAAATTAATCTTTATAAAGGGATTTACAATTGAACTTTTAAAAAACAGAAGAAATTGAGCAAACTATTTTTCTCTCACTGTTTGAATATAATTTGATCCCAATAATGCCCGAAGTTTTATTATAATAGAAGGATAACTATATTCTTTACTTTTCCCCTACCCAGAAACAAATCCACTAAGCCCTTATTCAAAATAGATACTTGAATATGCTTTACAAAATCATTCACACCTTTTCAAAGTTTTTGCTAGGCAACTAAACTTTATAATTCAAAATGCAAATGTCACCCTATGAACAACTGACAGAGCTTTCTCTGTTGTGTTAGTGAATTAACAGCAATTTGTGTTATTAAGAAGTCATAGGCTTTTTAAAATAAGGCTAGTTTTTGTTCATGTGTTTTCTAATCAAATTTATTTTTTTCTGTGGGAAAGTAACACATAAACAGAAGTATTTCATTAAGTCTACATTAAAAAGAAAAGAGAACCAAAAAATATGTTGTTAATGAATTGAACCAATTAGTGGATGAAATCAGTGGAATTCATTCAATTCAGTAAAGAATAAGGACTCCTAAAGAACCAAAGCACAAATACTGTGTCTAGCTTTATGCTCAGTGGGGATAGAGAGAAAGAGCATTAATTTATGCTTTTCTTAGATGGATTAAAGTCATTTGGCACAAATTGTAAAGTTTCTTTCTTCTCTCTCTTTCTTGAACATAGTCCTATTTACTATCAAACTATTAGGCTGGGAAGTGAAGAGGGGAAGTAGCTAGGAGAGGGAATAATTCATACATTATTTCTGTCTTTGGTGTAAATATCCTGTGCACCTGCAGCTCTGGGACAGTTATGGAAATAGAAGTGCTCAGAAATTCAAAGCAGGTTTATAAAGTGCATGTTTTGCCATGCAAATCATGTCTTTTATACACCTGTACAGAGTTAAGCAAAATGATTTACCAAGGAAAATATCTTAATTTCATACATTTTAATATTTTACATTTGTGAATGAATGACAAAATTACATTTGGTCAATCTTCAGTATATTTCAGATTATTGTTGAATTCTGCTTTTTGTGGCTCTTGAGTGTTATAAAATGAATTAAGGGGTTGCAGACACAAAGGAACTGTGCATTAATGAATACTCACATAGAGCTGCATTCAGTCATTTGCACTCTGGTTCATGAATAACAAGTGGCCATTCATGCTGCTAAGTAGGCAAACATAGCCACCAAGGTGAGAAAAGACAGAAATTTAGTAGAAAATGCAACAAGCCTGGGTCTGTGTAACCTTAGGGTGCTTTGCATTTGCTTAATGGGTTAGCAGCTGACCTGACTACATAAGCATTAGCAAATCAACACCTTTTCTTTACAGTGTCCCATCACGGGAGCTCAGGAAAATCACATTTATTGGATGATAGGCTTTTTCAAGAACAAAACTGATGACATCCTGTTGTTGGAACTGACTAGGATCTGGTCCTATTTTGCAGTGCAAATGTCTTTTTGCATAGAGTCTCACAAAAGCTTTTAAATAGCACCCAGCAGTAAAGGGGGGAGATATACAATAATTTTGCTTAAATCCTCACAAAACATGGCTTTCTGTCTTCTCAGTTCTAGGATTTTACTTACAGGTGACCTAAAATGTATTACTTATTTTTTCATTGATTCAAGTAATTCTTGACTGAGTACTTAGTTTGTGCCATATAATGGGCTAGGAAGAAGCCTACTGTAGGAGGTAGTATTTAAATTAAAAACTGAAAAACGAGTTAGGATAAGCCAAAAACAGAGTTAAAGTCAGAAAAAGAATGTGTAGGACTGTGAATAAAATGTATTCATGACATTAATATTGTATAAAAGAACTACAGATTAAAAAAGTCGTGAAGATGAAACTGGAAAAGTACATGTATTATCTTAAATGAAAGAAACAGTGAACTGGTGAAGTGTGCTACTGGCTTCTTTGTTCATTAGGCAATGTAAAGAAATGTTGGAGGGGGAAAAAAAAGAAAGAAAAAAGAAAAAACCAGTAGTTCTAAAGGCTAAAGAGATTTGTGAAAAATTTCCTTAAGTGAGTTTAGAACCATTTAAAACCGGTGCAATAAAGGACCACAGAAAACATTTTGTGAAAAAATAAAATTCTCCTTTGGGTCACAAAAACTGATTTTCAGCCGGTGTGGTGATGCACTCCTGTAATCCCAGTGGTCTGAGAGGCTGAGGCAGGAGGAGCGCAAGTTGAAAGCCAGCCTTAGCAATTTAGTGAGTCCCTCAGCAACTTAGTGAGACCTTGACTCGAAATGAAAAATAAAAAGGATGTGGCTCAGTGGTAACACCCCTGGGTTAAATCCCTGGTAATAAATAAATAAATAAATAAATAAATTAATTAATTAATTTTCATACTAAAATGTAAAAGTGCATTTGCTTCACAAGGCTTACTGTAATTGTAATTCCATGGCTATCAGTCAGTTATTTGTTAAATATTTTTACAGGGTTGGTGCCTTCTGGGAAACTGAGGCAGTGTGAAGATATCCCCCTTCAAGCCCTGATTCTCACAATCAAGTCAGAAAGATTTCAGTCATGTTATTCAGGGAAATAAGCAATGAATTTATTAGAAGCAGTAGGAAAGGAGCACCTTCAAGGGAGAGAGTGGGTCCTCTCAGGAGAGGTACAGCATATCACTCCTGAACTTCAGTTTCACTGGGGATGCCCAATTCCATCTCTTGATATTTAACTGACCGCAGAATGACATCAGATATTCAAGTCCCCACGAGCCATGACAATTCAGGTCAGTTTGGTCCATGCTGACTGATTCTAATTGGATTCTTACCTGTAAATTCTTACACATTTTATGTTTAGGAGGAATTATGTTTATTTCCCTGAGTTCTGGGATCCGGTCTGGGAAAATGGTCATAAAAGACTCCCCCTTCAGGATAATTTGGGTTCCTCTTGTTGTTCTGGGGCTGGGGAAGCTGCCAGATTGAGCCTGAGCAGCCACTGCAGTGCTTGGGTGCTGGTTCTTGTGACTCTACTGGAAAGAATTTGAGCAAACCACAGAGTAGTAAGCAAAAGTTTAGTAAAGAGAGTGAGAAGCAAGGGTAACATACAGCATAAGGATTGCACAGACCACCTTAAACACAAAACAATGTAATGTTCACAGGGCTGGAGTTTTAAGGAAACTGAATCCTTCGTACTTGCCTTGATTTTCCTGTCCCCCTTTAATTTGTTTATTACACCGCTTTCTTTGTGAGGGTTTTGCTTTCTGGTTGACAGGATGGTTGTGACATAGTTTTGGTAATAAGGGAGGGTTCTAGTAACTTGGTTGTAGGAGATTATGATGACATTTTTCTGGAAACTATAGAGGCCCTTGAGCTGTTGCTGGGGCAGGGGTCTTGATCTTCCGGACCCCACTTCTCTGATTTCTCTGATGCTTCTCTGTTTTAGTTAGGGTTCTCAGGATTTTTGCCGAGGTCCAGCCTAGCAGGGGTCGTGGCACAGCTTGGTGGGGGCAAGGCGTCGGCGACGAGAGTAAAGCGACAGACTCGAAGATCTGAGGCTTAGTTGTAACTTTACTGTTACATGGCTAAATTCTAAGTCCAGCTACCGTTTCATGCACAATCTATATATATCTATACATTCAACCTGAGTACATTCTTTTGAGGTTACATAGAAGGGGAGGTGGTAAAGCTCTAAGGAAATGTGATGGACATAAGTATAATCAAAACAAATCAAGTTCTACTTAAACAAAACATCACTAAACTACTAACTGGTTCTGGTTTTCGTCTTACTAGGAATGATAAGAGTCGAGGCCATCCTCAAAAACTATATAGGTTTTGACATGTCATGGTTTAAAGTTATGTCAAGGATAACGAACAGTTGTACTTAGACATCTCTGGGAGGCTGAAGCATAAATGCCTTTTGACCTGTCTATAGAATATAAAGTGGAACTTCCTTCTGCTAATAGTTAATCGACACCCAAGATACAGCTTCCCATTAATCTTATATGCAATCCACTGAGGTCCCTGAACTGTGAAAACAGTTTCCCTAAGAGGGGGGCACATCCTGGTTTGGGTTAAAGCAGACAGGCAGTCTGGCTGCTAAGCTAACTGAGAGCAGTGGACAATAACTCTTGTTGATTTTTTTCTGTTTGCTTGAGGTAATATTAATATGAAATCAATTAACTTGAGCAATGTTATTTTTATGTTCCAAATCACTTAATATCTGATTATCTACTGCAATCTTTACCGATACCAATAAGAAATAACACGAAAACAAGAAAGAGCATGCCACGTCCACATTTCCCAGAAGATTAGACCGTGCAAGAATCTTCATTATTCCCAGTGGAACCGTGTCAAGTACTGAGGGGAATAGTGGTGGGCGTGGCAGATTTTAAGTAATAATTCCCTCAAGGAATTTTAATTCCCTATAGCTTGGGGAAGATTGGGCATTCTAGATCTCATTTCCAAATGCTTGACTGTTTAGATAAGGTTCTTCACTGGTTTCAGTTTTATGACTCCTGAATTTTTCGTGGTGCATAGGCCTGATGTCTGTCCTTTGTTGGCCTTTCCCTCCACCCACCTGTTCTGGCTAACTAACCTACATAACATTATCGTCATTATTTCAGGCCTGCAGATAATAGTTAATTTGTGAGTAATGTGATACATCCTGTCCACTTCAGCCAGGTAGGTCTGCAGATAAATTGCTTGTTGTAAAAGAAAGCATGTGGGGGTCAGCACAGTGGGCCCATTTTATAGAATCATTCCCTTAACCTCATGCCACCACTCAAATCTGTCTGTCCCTTATGATCTATCTCCTGTTCCAAGCTACACTGTAAATACTGTGAATGTAGATATTGTATATTTCTTGTTTTCCTCTATTTATTTAGAATTTGATTATTCCCAGACCATATTTGATATTCAATATCTATTGAAAGAAACAGTGATAATCCTAGGTCAGAACTGGCAAAACAAAATTTTAATCATGACATCCATGCTGAGTCTATGCCCAGCTTTTAATAAGAATTAAATTTGTATTCTTCAGCTACATTGATTATTTATTTTGAAGTTATATTCTTTCTGTTAGTATGGGTTTCTTGAGAAATTAGAGGTATTTAACTAAACTCTCAAAATACAAAATAAAATGAAACAATTCAAAATGTATCTATAGGAGTTTAGCTTTCACTTAGATATAGAATGCTAAAAAGAACAACAACAACAAAAATAAATAAAAACAGAGCAACAAAATTCTAGTGAATCTGAAGGAACGCAACTTTTATGGAATGCAACAGAGAGAACAGGTTTCAAGACAACCAACTAACATGAAATCTAAGAAAAGTCAGCTACATCCCTAAAGAGATGGAATAAAAGCATCTGATTATGTGGATGGGGTGGAGCTCGAAAATGGTGATCATAAAATACAGTGATAAAAATTGTTTTTTTTTATTAAATTGTTAAAGGTTGATTGTGGGTTAGTATTTAAATATACAATCTTGGAAAGATTTAGATGAAGAAATTAATTGTATCCACTCACAAGTTCTTCAACTTTGACCTCACTATTTATTTGATGGGATTGAGAGCAAGTTCGAAATTCTGAGAAAGCTTCCTTTATTGTTGCAGAGCTGATTGAGGAGAAGAGTAATTGCTCCATGCAAAACACTGTCTCATAAGCGAGAGAATGGGTTTCCCTTCACTCTCTCTTATGAAACAAAAGTCTTAAGCTGCTAGGCAAATGTTAACAAATAATTTTGTCATTAGATCATAGCTGAAGACCCACTGCAGTTGTCTATGTGTGGAAGAGGAACGAGACTACATAGAAGCACTGACTTTTACAGGGCTGGGGTCTTTTGGGAAAATGAGGCAGTGTAAAGACCCCCTTGAACCCTAATTCTTGTGATCAAGTCAGAAAGATTTCAAATATGTTGATCACAGTAACATACATGAGCTCAATAGAAGGGGTGGGAAAGGGGAAAAGGGGACACTCCCAAGGGAGAGAGTGGGGATTCTCAGAGAAGAGAGGGACAGCATGTTTCTCCTGCCCTTTAGTTTTATTGGGGATCCCAGGGCAATTTCCAGAGAGTCCCTTCCAGGTCCACATCTTGACTTTTGACTTCAGCAGGGTGACATCAGACTTTCAAGTCCCTGATGCCATTACAACTCTAGGACACTTGGGTCCTTGGTGACCAGTTCTAATTAGAACCTATTCTTAACAGATTTTGTGGCTAGGGGGAATTATCATTATCTCCCTGAATTCTGGAATCTGGTTTGTGTAAGGGTCCCAGAAGTCTCCCCCTTCAGGGCAACTTTATGTTTCCCTTATGGAATTATTTTAGGGCCCACAATTCTCTGCAGATAACACATGGTTTGCTGAGGAATGTAACATTTTCTGTCCTTTTAAGTCAGGCAGGACTACAGGTAAATGGTTTTTCAAAGGTGAAAGCATATAGTGTTTAGCACAGTGAGCCCATTTTATAGAATTATTCCCTTATCCTCATGTTCCCAACACAACATCCGTCTGTCCCCTATCTTGACTAAATAATCTTCCAAATTGTCACAAAGCAGAGATCTCCCCCAACCATGAGAATCAAAGGCACAGAAGCTTCCTAAGACTGATGCAGAATGGATACAGCAGGAAGTGCCCTCTTTCTGTTCATATCAATGCTAACAGCATTGAGTTTGAAAAAACAACAATCTTCTATTTGGAAAGTATTTGTGCATTTGCTTCACAAGGGAGACCAAAATTTCCTGAGGTGCAGTTGCAAAGGGAATGCTTAAAATTAAGGTTAGAACAGTCATTGAATGGAACCCACCAGACAATCAGCCCTTAACTTAGACACAAGTAAATATCACAGGAATTTAAAGCTTATGATGTAAAAAGGATAAAAAGAGCAACAAGGAAACCAAAATAACAGAGCTCAGTTACTCAACAGATTTGACTCAAATGCCAAAAGTTCTACCTAAAGAGAAAAGTATCCATTTTAAGTGGTGACTACTCTGGTTTGATCAGTGCTCAAGGCATACAAATATGAAATTATTACATAGTACCTCATGAATTCATACAATTAAAATAATAATTCAAAAAGAAAATAGGGCAAATTATCCATTTTATGTGGATATTATTTGTGCAGTAAAAAATAGCCTCCACTATACCACATAAAATATTCAGACTTCAACAAAAATTATGAGATGTAAAATCATGCAAGATACAATATGAAGAGAAAAAGCAAAACTCAATTATGACACAGATGTAAAAATCAGAATGGACGTTTTAAGTAACTCTAAAATGATTAACATGATTAATATGTTAAGATTATTAATGAAAGATTCAGGAATATGCATAACTATGGATATATTTAATAGGGTAAATGTGATCTATAAGGATGAATCAAAAATAATTGCTAAAAATTGAAAATATAGTATATAATACAGTACATCAATGGTTAACCCTCTGGTAGATAAAAACTTAACAATCACTTGTGACTAAAATTCCCAAAAAACATGGACTACAATGCAACTCTTACCTGATAAAGGCAATCTCAGAAACCTATATTCCATTCACAATATTATCTAAGGGAATAAAAATATCAATAAAAAGGAAAGAAAAAAATCAGACACTAAATTTTACAACATATTACTGTGGGAAATTAACATCCAAATAGATGTTGAGATATTCAATGTTTATACATTGGAAGAGTAAATATAGGGAAATCAATTTTTGCTAAATTGATGTATTGATCAGTATATCCTTATCAAATTCTCGATTCTTTTTTCCTGAATATATAGACAAGCTGACCTAAAAATTTCTAGAAAAGTGCAACAAATCCAGAAATACAAAAAAATGCTAACATGAAGAACAAATTTGGAGACCTTTCATTACTCAAGATCAAAACTTATGAAACTACACTTACTAAAATAGTGCATTACTGCCGGGAGTGATGGCACATGCCTGTAATCCCAGCACTTGGGAGGCTGAGGCAGGAGGATCACGAGTTCAAAGCCAGCCTCAGCAACTTAGCGAGGCCCTAGGCAACTCAGTGAGACCCTGTCTCTAAATAAAATACAAAATAGGGCCCGGGATGCAGCTCAGTGGTGGAGTGCCCCTGGGTTCAATCCCCAGTTCCATAAAAAGAAAAAAAAAATAGTGCATTACTTGTATATGAATACACACATAAGTACAATTAACATAACTGAAAGTTCAGAAATAAATAACATTTTGGGTCATTTAATTTTGGAAAACATTGCTAATGAAATTCAATATGAAAAGTTAATATTTTACAAAATGATACTCTGACAATCGATAACTCCATGCAACATATTTTAGGAGAAAATATGAAAGACCTTGCTTAGGTCAATGGTTCTTAACTAGAGGACAGTTTGAAAGGGATTTAATTGAACCCTCTGTGTGGGTGTATTTGGATCCTCCAGTTACTTTATGCAAGTTGATTAATAAGATATCTGTTCATTTTTATTGGCTTATTTCACTTAGCAAAATGTATTCATTTTTATTTTCTGTTGCAGTTTGTGTCAGAATTTTCTTCTTTTTTAAAGTTGAATGTTTCATTATATACCTACATATTTTGTTTATCCCTTCATGGGTCACTTTGGGTTGTTCCTATCTTTTGGCCATAAACATGCAAATAAAAATGCCCGTTTGAGGCCTTATTGTTAATTCTTTTGCCTATAAAACCCCAAAATGGAATTAATGGATCATAATTTTATATTTAATTATATTAAAATAGAATTATATTTACAAATATATAAATTGACAATTCTATTTATAATTTTTGTAGTTAACACCCTATTGTTTTCCATACCAAATGCATCCTTTTATAGTCTCACTAGCAGTTCACAAGGGTTCTAATTTTTCCGCACATTCATCAATAGTTCTTATTTTCTAATTTTTATCATAATTATCCTAATATTTATGAAGTGATAAGAATGCAATTTGTATTTTTCTAACAATTTGCATCATTGGGAATTGTTTCATGTGCTTAGGAGGCATATCCATATCATCATTAGAAAATATCTATAGAAATTTTTGTTTTTTGATTTGGAAATTTGCCTTTTGTTTTTGTGCTATAGGAATTCATTCTATGTTGTGGATATTAACAAATTATCAGATGTAAGATTTGAAAAAATCCCATTAAACAGATTGTTAATTTATTAATGACAAGCTTTGATATATAGTTTTCTTTTTTAATGTTAAAGAAACCCAATTCACCTATATTTTTTTTTGTCTCTATATGTTCATTTTTATATCCAAGAGAACACTGACAAATACAATGGCATAAAGTATTTCCCCTTGATTTTCTTCTAGGAATATTATGTTTTTATCTCTTAAGTTTATGTCTTTGATCCATTTGGAGTTAATTTTTATCTATGGTATAAAATAAGGACCCAACTTCATTCTTTGTGAATACACAGAGTTCCCTGCACCATTTGTTTAATACAATGCCTTTCCCCCCACTGTCCAGGCATGGGAATATTTTTATCACATATGTGATAGTTTATTTCTGGGCTTTCTATAATATTCCATTGGTATATATGTCTACATGCTAGTACCACACTGTATTTATTATAACTTTGTATAAGGTTTTGAATTCAGAATGCATGCAACCTTCGTTTGTATTCTCTTTCAGTATTCTTTGAGTACTAAGATTACCTTGAAATGCCACATGAATTTTAGTATAGATTGTGTGTGTGTGTGTGTGTGTGTGTGTGTGGACTTAGGAATTAAACCCATGTCCTTACACAAGCTAGGCTAGTGTTTTACCACTGAGCTATATCCCCAGCCCTTAGGATAATTTTTTTTTTGCCATTTAAAAAATTTATTCTAATTAGTTATACATGCCAGGAGAATGCACATTGATACATCATACATAAATGTAGTGTAACTTCTCATTCTTCTGATTGTACATGATGTAGAATCATACCAGTCGTGTTACCTTAGGATAATATTTTGAATTTCTACAAAAAATTTTCCTATCCATGAACACAGGAGGTCCTTCTATCTTCTTGTGTCTTCTTCAATTTCTTTCTTTAATGTTCTATACTTTTCATTGTAGAGGTCTTTCACCTTGTTGGTTAGATTTATTTCTTGTTTTTTTGTTGTTGCTGTTGTTTGTTTTGTTTTTTACACTACTATGAATAGAATATTTTTCTTGATTGCTTTCTCAGCAGATTTATTGCTGGTATATAGGAAAGCTATTGATTTTGTAATGTGCTTCTTTGCTGAATTTCTTAGGTCTAGTACTCTTTTGGTGGAGCTTTTTGGATCTTCTAAATATGGGATCATATCATCTTCAAATAGTGATGATTTGACCTTGTCCTTTTACATTTCTATCTATTTTATTTCTATTTCCTAATTGCTCTGGCTAGAATTACTAGTACTATACTGAATAGGAGTGGTGAGAGCAAATATCCTTGACTTGTTCCACATTTTAAAGGAAATGCTTTAAGTTGTTCCTCATTTATTATGAGGTTGACTTTGTTTTCTTGTAGATAGGCTTTATGAAGTTCAGGTAGGTTCCTTTTATCCCTAGTTTCTTCCGTGTTTTTTTTTTTTTTAACATAAATGCATGTTGAATTTTGTTGAAGACTCTTGACAAAATTATTGAGATGACAAAGTGATTTTTGTCCTTGATTCTTTATATAATGAATTACATTAATTGATTTGTGTATGCTTAACTGTGCTTGCATGTCTGGAATAAGACTAACTTGGTCATGATGTGCAATCTTCTTAATATGTTGTTGAATACAATTTACTAATATTTTATTAAGGAATTTTGCATTTAAGTTAATCAGAGACATTGGTCTATAGTTTTCTTTCCCTGATGTGTCCATATCTGATTTTTATATGAGTATGACACTAGCTTCATACAATGTATTTGGAGGTTTTCTGCTAATTTGTATTTCATGAAATAATTTGAGGAGCATTGGAATTAGTTCTCTTCAAAGGTGTGGTAAATTCAGCGGAATCCATGTCCTGGACTTTTCTTTGTTGGAAGGTTTTTTATTACTGCTTCTGTTTCATCAATAGTTACATTCTGTTTAGGTTGCCTATGTCCTCTTGATTCAATTTTGCATGTTGTATGTGTGTAGAAATGTATCTATTCATTCTAGGATTTCCAGTTTATCAAAGTATAAATTTTCAAAATATTCCCTACTGATCTGCTGGATTTCTGTGATGTCTGTGATGTTTTCTTTTTAATTTATTCTTTTTAATTTCTAATTTTATTGATTTATGTCTTCCCTTTTTTCCTTTGGTTATTTTGGCTAAGGGCTTATGGATCTTGTTTATGTTCTCAAAGAACCAACTCTTCCTTTTGTTGATCCTTTGTATTTTCAATTTCACGGAGTTCAGCCCTGATCATAATTATTTCCTTCCTTCTACTTGCTTTGGAATTGGTAGTGCTTCTTTTTCATCATTGGTTCTTGAGCTGCATCATTAGGTTCTTTATTTGAGATCTTTCTAATTTTCTTATGTAGGCACTCATGGCTGTAAACTTTCCTATTTCTTCTCATTTGTGTCTAAAATTTTTTAAATTTCTCTCCTGATTTCTTCTATCCCCCATTCATCATTCAAAATGTATTGTTCAATCTCCATGTATTTATGTGTTTTCTGTAATGTTGTTGGCATTGATTTCTAATTTAATTTCATTATCATCTAATAAGATGCAAGGAATTATATCAATTATTTTGCATTTGTTAAGAATTGCATTGTGGCCTAAAATGTACTCTATTTTGGAGAAAGTTCCATGAGATATTGAGAAGAAAGTGTATTTAGCTATTGTTGGAGGAAATATTCTATAGATGTCTGTTAAATTAATTTGATATACAATCTTTTTTAAGTCCAAAGAGTGTTTACTAAGTTTATGCTGGATGACCTATCTATTGATGTGAAAAGTGTGTTGAAATCACCCAGTATTATTGTGCTTGGGTATATATCTGAGGCTTTAATTCATGTAGCATCTCTTTTATGTAATTAGGTACACCCTTATTTGAGGCATACATTTTAATTATTGTATCTTCTTGTTGGATTATTCCTTTTACCAGTATAAAGTGATCTTCTATGTCTCTTCTGATTAATTTTGGTTTGAAATCTGCTTTGTTAGGTATGTGAGTAGCTACTCTTGCTTGTTTTCAGGCCCCATTTTCCAGGTTCATAAATTTCCATCCTTTCATTTTCATTCTGTGGGTCTCTTTGCTTGTAAGGTAGGTCTCTTTCAAATAGCATAGAGTTGGGTCTTGTTTTTTAATCTGTTCTGCTTGTCTATGCCTTTTAATTGGAACATTAAAAGATTAAAACCATTTACATTCAATGTTATTATAGATATGAATATTAATTCCTTTTATTTTGATTTAAAAAACATTTTTTAAAATTTTTAAATTGTACTTTTTCTTGGCCCTGCTTCTCATTTGCTTAGCTGCTCTTCAAATGAGATTTGTTCATTTTTGAGCTTTAGAGTTTGTTTTTGATTTCTTCTGCATGCAGTTTTTATTTAAGTTTTGTAATGCTGGCTTAGTAGTGGGGAATTCTTTTTGTTTCTATTTATCTTGGAAGGATTTTATTTTCTCTCTGATTTGGAAGGATAGCTTTGACAGATATAGCAATCTTGGTTGACAATTATTTTTTTCAGGAGTTGGAAAACATTATTCCTAGACTTTCTGCCTTTAAGATTTTATGCTGAGAAGTGAGATGTAATTTTGATTGCTTTGCCTCTAAATGTGACCTAACAATTTTCCCTGGAGGCTTGTAAAATTCTATCATTGTTCTGTTTGTTAGGCAATTTAATTGTATATGTCATGAAGAAGTTCTCTTTAGATCTTGTCTATTTTGGGTTCTGAATACCCCTGTATGTGGATATGCACCTCATTCTCAATGTTTAGGGATTTTTCTGTTGTTATTGCCCTGAAGAAGGTATCCATAGCATTAGCCTGCATCTCATAACCCTCCTCATTTCCAATGATTACTATATTTGTTCTCTTAATGTGGTCCCAGATTTATTGTATAGTCTCATCATGGTTACTTTTTTTCTTTTTAATACTGTCTGAATGTTCAAGGAAAGTCACTTTGTCTTCCAGCTCTGAGATTTTGTCTCAGCATGGTGTGCTCTATTAGAGAGAGTTCAACTTAACATTTTATTTGATTTGTTTATCTCATTTCCAAGATTCCTCTTTTGTTCTTTCAACATCTCTATCTCCTCATTGAATTTCTATTCATATTAGTTCAGTTGTTTCTCTGTGTTTTCTTGGAATTCATTGATCATTTTTATAATCATTCTTTTGAATTTTTCATCTGGTACTGTGTCCAGTTGAATAACTTTTGGATGAGTGGCTGGTGAATAACGATCTTCGGAAGGCATCAAGTTACCCTATTTATTCAATGTCTTGTATTCCTATGTTGGATTTTATCCATCAGTTGGGAATGATTTCTCTTTGATTCTTATGTGTGGTCCTTTTTTTGGTATAGTCTTCTTTTACCAAAGTGTTCTATAGTATTCTATATCAACATCCTTCTCATAAGTGTGGCATCCACAGTCTTTGTGTTAATTCTCTCTGTATTTGCTGTAGCAGTGGATGTCCATACATGGGACTTGAGAACTCAAACATAGCCCTTTCTACTTGGAGTCTAGTCATTAGTTTTGGTTTTCATTTCTTCTGTTCTTTGTATGAAATTATAGTTGATGTTCAAGTGCTATTAATTTTTTGTGAAGCAAGATGCAATGTCTTTTAACTGAGTTTATTTTGGCCAGCAGAGTCTCTACTCTATGAACTTGTAGTGCCCCTGTCGGTTACAAGCACCACCCATTAAAAAAAGGAAACAAAAAATAGTGATAATTGATGCAAATGATATATAGCATTAAAACAAATACCTGGTTCCTATTATGATATCTACAAAATTAATTATGACAAAAACATCAATGGGAGGGTCAGTAATTTCCAATTATAAAACCAATAAATAACCATGAACTAGATCTGGCACTAAAACATATAACATGTAGAACTATTTCATTCATAGTAGTCATAATTGCAACAACATGAATGGTGGTAGCAGGAGTTATATAAACAGCAATAAAAAATGTCAAAAATATGGTTTTTGTTACATAAAAAGAAATTGGAATAGGAAGGTAGAAGAGAGCTTATAATGTTCAAAATATGAACAGAGAGAATGCAAAAGAAAAGTAACAGGTTATGGTTATGAGGAAGGAGGAGAAAGCATTTAAAGAAACAACAAAGCAAAGGAAGAGAGAAAGAAAGAATACTAGAATTTCACTGTTATTGGGAGGAGAAAGGTGAGAAAGAAAAGCAAGTGAAACAAGTACAAAGCAAAACAAAACAAAATAAAGTACTCAAGCACTCTATGCCTCAAAAGACAAGGCAAGTTAAAATAACTACATTAAAATTGCCAAGTATGATAAAAAATAGATATGTATATGTATATATACCCATTAACCAATCAACACAGTAAGAACACACACATGCACACAGCCCTGAAAAAATATTCTAATGAAAATTTAAAAAATCTTCACCATAAAATTCCTTTTATCTACCATCATGAGAAGCAATAGTCTTACTGCTTGAAACCAATGCCACAGAGTAAGTAGGACTGTAGACTTCCACTAATCTGTCATCTTGAATATCTTCTATTATTGTAATTTATATTCACCCTACAATGCAATATCATGTCATATCTTCTTTCTACCACATAACTCTTAGCCCACACTGATAAACTCTTCAACATCAATCCCCCATATTCTACTCTCAAACTCTATAATATCAACCCTTTTAGTTTAGACATATTGAGTGAGATAATGCAGCACTTGTCTTTATCTGGCATAGTTCATGTATATATATATACATATATATATATATTTTTTTTAATTCATGGATTTTGATACATGCACATACTGCATAATGACAAATGGAAAGAAAACCCTGAATTCAATCCTTCTTTCTTACTTATGAAAATTTTTGGTTGACCTTTGACATTAACCTTTAAAGCATCCTAAAATTTAGAGTTACAAATGATTAAATTCTGAAGTTGTCTGATTTTCAAAGAGGATAATATATTAGATTTCATAAAGAAAATCCAATGAGATTAACAGTAATGCCTAGGAAATATTTTTTTTAATTATTAAACAGATTATTTTAGACATCTACAAAAAAACTATAAGTGTTCCAAATAACTGTTAGTCAACCATTGTAGATTAGTTGGGTAAGTCTTAGCTAAAACTAACTAATCTCATTTTTTCTTCATTTTACAAAATACCTATAAAATGGATAAAATTGGAATCACATGCCTAATACTAAAACAACTTTTTATAGATTTCAGTCCTTTCTTTCTCACATTTCCCCCCAGAAACTGTAATGTAACTATAGTATACACACATTAGCCTGTTTCTATTTGTACATATTTCATTTTAAGAATGAATATTGGAATCAATCTGACATAATGAATTTTTTGTACCTAGGTTTTTATTTTAATACTGTGCTACATCCCTAGCCTTTTGTTTGTTTGTTTGATTCAGGGTCTTGTTAATTTGCCCAGACTGGCCTTGACCTTGTGATCCTCCAATATCAGCTGCCGATTCACTAGTACTACAGGTGTGTACTACCATGCCTGGCCAAAATTTAATTTTTTAATTGGGAATTTTGGACTTTGGAACAGAAAATCAAAATAGCATTTCCCCAGGTAGCTAAAGCTGTTTAATGTGAAGCTGTATGGATAATGGTAGCAATGTTTTTTTTTTCTTTGTGGTGCTGGGGATTGAACCCAGGGCATTGTGCATGTGAGGCAAGCACTCTACCAACTGAGCTATATCTCCAGCCCTTGCATTTTTAGTGTGAAAAAAGAAATAAATGTTAGAGCTGAATGAACAGCATAAGCATAACAGAAAAGTTGAACAGAAAAGCATAAGAAAGAAGAAGAAAGCCGAATTTTATCTAATTCTTTAGGTTTGCTGAGATCAACCACATTTCAGTCCAAAATAAATATTAGTTGCAAATAATTTTATTGAGCTAATTTCACTTTATTTTCTTACAGATTATTAAATAATTAGATAAGAATAATTCTATAGCCAGGCATAAAATCTTTATGTATAAAGGGAGAAATTATGAATTGACTCTCATGACAGATAAATGATTACTTAATGAATAATGCAGCATTGCCAAACTACAGACAAGTGTTTAAAAGGTAATCTACAGAGTTTATTACTTTGTTATTTCCTGTTTTGATTTTTTATTGATAAGTCCTATGAATATATGAAGGACATATTCAACAAAAGATCAAAACAATAGACATTTTGTTGAATTCAAAGCTTTAAATATTTTTGAATTCGTTTTATACAATGAAATTATAAGAACTGGGCTATAGATAGGATACACATAAAAAACTCTTAAAGTTTTGTGGAAAAGATGTCAAATATTATCTATATAATTAGAGGTTAATTTCAGAACAAATTGATATGTATTATGAAGAGATTTTTCCTTTCAGTATAAAAAAAAATCCTAAATATAAGAACTACTCAAAAGTGATGAGTAATGTAATTTTATTTCTATCTTTGAGCACGTTCAGACCAAGCCTTTACCTTTTAAAAGCATACAACATAGATAAATTTTACCTTAATTATGAAATTGATGTAGAAATACCTATTTTCAAACCTAAAATTCTATGTGCACAGAAAATGTGTAAACCTAGACTAGTTTCCCAAAATTTAAAATACCTCAAATTTTATTATTTCCAACTAGGACTTGGGACATCTGGAGATGGGAATAAAAGATGTTGAAATGACAATGCTGCTTCTGGACTAAGTCTTAAAATGGGGAGGAATTATATAAAATACCACACTGGACAATCATGAAAACAAGAGAGATCAAAATTTAAAAATATCCAGGGATGTTGTGAAATAAGGATTCAGGTGTTATAATATAAATGGTAAATGAGCATCAAAACTTGGTTTCTAGAAAATGAGGCTGCATGAAGTAAGGTAAATGTAAGAAATGTAATAATAGCTCATGGCACTGGTGGTAGAGGATTTAAGAGAAGTCATAGTAATGAGAATCAGAACAAAACATGCCATCTGTATTTTTGCTCAGATATCTAAACTAGTTTATCATAGGTAGGCTAATTTGGCTTATAGAGTTAAAGACAAAGCAGTTAAGTTCTAACAAAATGTCTATCAACTAGAAAACCATTGGTACTTTGGATTGGACAAGTTTCCATTGAACCTGACTGACCTATACACAACATCATATGTAGCATCTTCAGCATACTAAATACTGGTGGTGTTCTCCAGTCATTGTGAAATCCTAAAAGTACTTGGAGTTTAAGAATACTTGGTATATATTTAAGAAATAGTCTTTATTCTTAAAAATTCACATCTACTTAGCTATCTTATATTTTTGAGGCACTTTAGGGGAATTTTCTTATTCACTGGCACAATTGTGTTTTTGAAAATAGAACACGTATCATATTCACTCTTTCAAAAAATGGCCTACTTAAGCTTACATAGCAAATTAGTGATAAGAACAGAAATTAATCAAAGGTGTTCTCATCCCAATTATTTTGTCCTTTGATCAGCAAATATTGCTATTCCATGCTAAATCTACATATAAAGAAGACAAATCACCTGGGTGCACACCAGTAATCCCAGTGGCTCTGGAAACTGAGGCAGGAGGATCACAAGTTCAAAGCCAGCCTCAACAACTTAGCAATGCCCTAACCAACTTAGCGGGACTCTGTGTCAAAATAAAAAATAATAATAAAAAGGATTGGGGGTATGGGTCAGTGGATAAGTGCCTGTGGGTTTAACCCCTTGTACCAAAAAAAAAAAAAAAAAAAAAAAAAAGAAAGGCAAATGAATTGCCTCAAAAAATCTTACTTATTAAAAAAAATCTATGAAATAATTTAAAAATTCTTGATTAGAGATACAAAGTAAGTTACAATTAAGTAAATTCCATTAATATCTACATGTATGAGTTCTTAGAACATATTCATGATGTATATTTTTCTGAAAGTATATTTATAGAACACAACTGCCTCAACAGTAAGTTGCATAAACTTGATAACTGTTAAATAAAACTAAATTTTGCCTGAAGAATCCTCTGCATGAGTCCTTAGACAAGAATCT
Source organism: Glaucomys volans (assembly GCA_020662805.1). Classification (NCBI taxonomy): domain Eukaryota; kingdom Metazoa; phylum Chordata; class Mammalia; order Rodentia; family Sciuridae; genus Glaucomys; species Glaucomys volans. The sequence continues at coordinate 352,959 of JAJEJO010004691.1, read as the reverse complement.
GCAGCCTAACTTACATAAATGAACTGGAAATCTAACCTAAAAATTTGCCTTTGCAACAAGTACCTGAGTCTCAGTCAATCACAACGATCAACCTTAAGTCAATCACAGGAAGCCAACTGTTTAAACCTTGTTCAAATAAGGCAAATACCTAGTTGCAATCAATCCATTTGTCTCTATACTTTACTTCTGTTTTCTACATCACTTTCTCTTCTCTGGCTATAAATATAATCTGTGCATGTGGTGAGGCAGATAATTTTGAATCACTTTTTATCTAACCATGGCCTGATTTTAGAATCACAAATAAAGCCAATTAACAACTACAAAACTAAACTCTCTGTAACTTTCTCTTTTAAGATAGCCATACAACACCTTGTGGATTATCTGAATAGAACAGACAACTGCTCTCACCACACTCTTTTATATACCCAAGAGCCCAAACCTTCACATATGTTGTACTTTTCCACTTTTGGTCATAGAGCTGGTAATAAATTATACCTATTACTTTCCATTTACAAGAAATCTACCTGTTTATATACTATACTGAGACCTACTCCCTGATTCTGTTCAAAACTCTACAGGCAACTAAATAATAATATGTATTCTCATTTACAAATATTAGCTAAAATTGGGAACCATATCTGAGAATTGCTATTATTGGTACTGGGAATTGAACACAGAGGCACTTTACCACTGAGCTACATCCCCAGGCCTATTTATTTATCTATTTATTTATTTATTATTTTTTTAAAATTTGAGACAGGGTCTTACTAAGTTGCTTAGGGTCTTGCACAATTTTTGAGGGTGTCCTCAAGCTTGCAACTACCCTGCCTCAAACTCCTGAGCTGCTGGGATTACAGGCATGTACCATAATGCCTAGCTCTAAATTATTTTTACATACAGTGATTACACACCATTTAGTAATGAGTTATTGCTTCAGAATGATGGCTTTGGGGACAGAGGTAGAGGAAGCAATTGTGAATTGACCTAAGATATTTGGTCATATAAAACTCTTTAGGTTGTTTCTAGTAGTTAAAAGTAGCTACTTAATAATTGAATAGCAGATGTTCATAATGCTAATAAGATCAAGTTATTACAAATACACTTATAACAAAATGGACACATCTTAATTGAATATTTAGTTTGAGGTCTATAAAAGAAGCAATTGCAACAACCTATTTTCTATTGAGAAATTTCAAAGTTCCCTGGGTTTTAAGTGCTCTTCCTACTGCCTGTTTTAAGATTGCCTAGAGGCAAAGGCTAAAATTTCTGAGTCTTGTTTCTCTCACCAGTTGGCAGTAGGCAAACAGCATCCAGAGTTCACAACTAACATAGAAATATTAGCAACTTAGGCTAAAACATGATTCCTAGAGATACAATTCTTAAGAATTTTACATCTTGCTTTATGTGAGGGTAAAGACAGTCTTAAAATATTTTAGCTGATCTCTTATAATGAATAACTTCAATTCCACTAGGAGAGGACATTAATAGCATTCATTATGCTACTATCACATACTACCATTTATTATTGTTCACCAAAAAGTATCCATATCTGGCATTCACTATGCTAATGAGCACAGCATTGTGATTGATTGAGATATATGGAGACTGGGTTTCAGAAGGTGTGTCTGTAGTAATCTCTAGGGTGTTTCTTTTTCATGTAATGTTTGTGGAGCACTTCTCAATAATGAGCATATTAGCTGATCAACTTTTCAAATGTACTTTCTCAAAGTGGTGGCTTACTCAAAATAAGTATATATAATGTCACACTCTATGTAATTACATAATTTATGTTACATTGATGACTTCTTAATAGATGTCAGAACAATAATTTAGTGGAAAACCATTAGATTTGTGCCCCCCCATCACCTTAATTGGAGTATAGAAAAGGTTAGATTTTGCTACACAATAGCAAAAATTATTCATAGAAGAGTGAAGAAGCAGACAACGGGACTGCAAAGAATTATACAATTAAAAAGTAAGAAAATAAATTTCTGTATACTAGAAATATAATTGGCAAAATGCATTGCTGCATACATAGAAAAATAAAAACTTTCAATTTTTATAGCATTTTGATGCAGAACATGTAATTATGCACACCAATATTAAAAGAGTTATGCAGAGGCAAATGAGAAGGAATGTAATCATTATTGAATAAAATTTCTTAGAATAGAGGAAGGCATTAATCTAAACAACCAACAATTTCCATCAATATCTTTTGGGGAGGGATTGACAGCTAATGCCAGAATCTCAAAATAGTAATGCATATACCATTTGGAACTGTGTAAAATATATATTTAGAAATAGGTGTATCTGAGCTGGGGATATATAACTCAGTTGGTAGAGTACCTGCCTCGCAAGCACAAGGCCCTTGGTTCAATCCTTAGCACCACAAAAAAAAAAAAAAGAAAAGAAAAAGAAAGAAATAGGTGTATCTATAATTTAGTGAACTTGAAAATTTATTATCTAGATAGCTCAATTACTGAGTAATTTTATTACTTATAAACACCAGTATTCATAAAGTGTTTTTTAGCCAGATCAATTTCTTTTTCTTTTCCTTTTCTTCTTTTAGTACCGTGGACTGAACCTTGAGGTGCTCAACCACCGAGCCACATCCCTGGCCATTTTTATTTTTATTTTGAGACAAGTTCTCATTAAGTTACTTTCTTTCTTTTTTTTTTTTTTTGGTACTGGGGATTGAACCCAGGGGCACTCAA
>JAJEJO010004691.1:255097-350145 GCA_020662805.1 Glaucomys volans | reverse complement strand
GCTAAATTGCTGGCTTTTAATTTGTAATCCTCCTGCCTCAGCCTCTTGAACTGCAGGGATTACAGGTGTGTGCCACTGTGCCCAACCTTAGCCATTTCAAGTTTTGATGATTATCCATTTATTCAAGGTAAACACAGTCATTTCCTAAAGCCAATGAAAAATAAAATGTTCTGGTAATCAATAATTCATCTTCTGAAATAAAATATTGATGATAAATCATCTTTTCATGGGTCTGTGAGGATGTTGATGAGTACTACCCTGATGGCTTTGACTAATCCTCTACATATTCCATGGAAAGGTCGGGTGAATTAGTTGCCCTTTTCTTTAATGAACCGGATATCATTGTTATCCTTCACCATCAACTTGATTGTATGACACAAGTACCATAGCAGGCAGACACACTCCATGTTACTGTCCTCTCTTATTCCTTAGAGTCTCCAATTGGTAACAGATTCCTATCACTTTCCTATCACTGGCAATTTTCTCTTACCATGACTTGCATCAAGTAAATTTCTGTGAGTGTACAGGGTTATAACTGTCATTTTCATTCATCACAGACCTGAAATGCAAAGCTAAGCATAATCCAATCTCTACTTATGCTATTTTATCTTTACCTCCTGCCCTTCCACATCCTTTTTCTGAAACTTCTCCTTAACCCTGATCATGCCAGGTACTCTCTGAAATATTTCCTTATATGTTGTATAATAATGGTGTCATATCATAGAAGCAACTAGGAGGAAGCACTAATAAGACATAAGTAGTCATATCTGAACTTAATATACCACAATAATATTAGTAACTATCAATTTGTTTCTCAGAATACACAGACAAGAAAAGCAGCTTTCCTTAAATGAAATTTGAGTAGGGAACACTGTGAACATGCCTGAGGTCAATTGTATCTATTTACTTGGTAATATTAAAACAGTTTGTAAAGGAAATCAGAAATATATTACTAAGTCAATAGCCATTATGATCATTTCATAGATTATTTTTAGGTCAAATAGTTGGCTACATTTAAGGTTTTAATATATCATCTGTATATTAGGTGTATTACATTCTCTACTTTTTTAAAACTTTAATTGATTTTCTATTAAAAAGTTGTAGATAATTAGAGGAAGTAATAGTACAACCCCTAATTCATCACATTTGCATATCCTGAGTTACTCTAAGAAGAATTGAAAGAGGTAGGATTTACAGAAATCAGCCCTCAGAACTCTAAAACCAACTGGAGATCTTAATTACTGTCTTGAAGACTCCACCGAGAGCCCCACTCACACACAGCATGGGATGTCTCACTTACAATCCTTCTCAGATTCCAATAACAAGATAAATGAAAATTTCCCACAATGAAGATCTATGAACAGTCTGTCAAAGAATTCATAATAAATATTTTAAAGAAACTTGGGGAGCTAGAAATACACATAGTTACTCAATTTTTAAAACATCCAGAGGACAATTGAAGAATAAAAGGAGTTTAACAAAATAATAGAATAGAAAAGAACTAAATCGAAATTCTTGAGTGGCAGAGAGCAATGATCAAACTATAAAGTTCAATTGAGAACTTCCACCATAGACTCACTCAGGCATGAAAAATAACCTGCAAATTCAAACACAGTTAATTTGAAATTATCTAGTCAAGTAAATAGAAAAATGAAGAGAGGTGTGAAGACAGACTGTGATTTGTGGGGTTCTATCAAGTGAGACAGGTGTGTTAGTCAACTTTTCATTGGTGATAACACTGGACAGATTTTTCATGCCTGACAAGAACAACTTAGAGGAGGAAAAGTGTATTTTGGCTCAAAATTTCAGAATTCCAGTACATGATCAACAAACTCCATTTCTCTAGGTCTGAGGTAAGGTAGAACATCAGGTTGAAAGGGTCTAGTGGAAGAAAGTCGCTGAACTCAAAAGAGCCAGGAATCAGAGATAAACAGTGAAGCACAAGGGACAAAGTATAAACTCAAAGATATGTCCCAGTGACCTACTTCCTCCAGTCACATGCCACCTGTGTAGTTACCATCCAGTATATTGTTCTTTTCAAATTATTCATCCATCAAATGGATTAACCTAATGACTAGATTAAAACTCTCATAATTTAATTATTCCACCTCTGAACATTGCTACATTGTCTCACACATGAGCTTCTTGAGAATACTTCATATCCAAATCACAACATTTGGCCCTTGGCCTTCAAAATCATGACCATGTCAAAATGCAAAATTTAATCAGTCTCTCTCCAAGACTTCCCACACAATAACAGTTCCAGCATTATCCAAAAGTCAAAATCCAAAGCCTATTCTGAGACTCAAGACAAACTCTTGGCTGTGAGCCCCTGTAAAGATCTAAACCAAGTTACATATATCCAATATATAATGGCAGAACACAAACATTTGCATTCCAAAGGGGAGAAATAATGGTATGAGAAGAAGAGAAAGAATGAAAGCAAGACTAAAAATCAGCTGGGCATAAAAGTCCTGTAGCTCTGTATCTAACATCTGGTGAACATGGTGGTAAGATATGAATTCCACAGGACTTGGACAGTACCAGCACTTTTGCCCTGCTAACTTCAACCCACATGCCTTCTCTCAGTCTGGCTTTGTTCACAACCAGTAGCTTTCTTTGGCAGACACCCTCCATGTTACTGTCATCTCTTATTCCTTAGAGTCTCCAATGAAGCTTCATGCACCTCCATTTCATGGGCTGCCCACAAGGATTCTGACATTGCCATACTTAACTTGACCTCCCAGGCCTTTCTTTGAAATCTGAGTGGAAACCTCCATGAACCCCTAACTTCAACATCCTGCATTCCTTCAGAGCTAGCTTATGACCATGCTCATGACACCAAGGTCTGCTGCTAGCACGAGCAGTAGTCAGATCACCTCAGACCATGTTTGCAACAGCTTTTGAGTGCCTATGTGGCTGAGCATAGGGGAATAAATCCTGGGGAAACAACTTTCTAGGTACTGCTATGTGAGCGGTCTGCTCCAATGGTCTTCTTAAAGGAGTTTTATGTTTTACACCCTTGAGCCTCTGATGGTGAAGTCTTGCTGATTCTTGAAGTGGTCTCAACACATCTTTCCTATTGCCTCTGTGCAAAGTACTTAGGTTGTCTTCAGTGATAGTAATCACTTGAGGAACCACAACCTCCTTGGCCTCAAGTGCTTTTCTGGCCAAACTGCAAGTTTTTAAGATATTTCAGCTCAAATTTCTGCTGCCTATCCTCAGAGTTAACCTGGCTAAAAGTGTTCAATACCCATGCCACTGCCTTAATGCTGTGCTGCCTTGAAATTTCCTCTGCCAGACTAATTAGTTCATTACCTTTTAATTCATCCTCACAGAAATTTTCAGGATGTGGGCAAAATGTATGTAATTTCTTTGTCAGAATGTAACACAAATGACCTTGGTTCAACTCCATTGTTCCTCTTTGAAACCTCATGAACATAGTCTTTTCTGTGCAATTTCTCTTGACATTCTGGTCTTCTCAGCTTCCATCGGAATTACCTATTTATTCTGCTTACAACATTCTAAGGCTTCTCCAGCCGGCATTTCCAAACTACTCCTGCAAACTAGTTTCAAATGCTTCTGAATCACCTGGTTAGTCACAGCAACAGCCCCACTCCGCATGCCAATCTCTGTGTTAGTATTTCTTAGCTTTGACCAAAAGACCTGATAAAAACAAGTTAGAGAAGGAAAAGTTTATTTGGGGATCATGGTTTCAGAAGTTCAGTCCAAATTAAGCCAACTCCTTTGTTCTATGCCTTAGATGAGGCAGAATATCACAGCAGATGTTTATGGCCAAAGAAAGTTGCTCAGCTCATGACAGCCTAGGAATACAGAGCTCAAAATTGATGCACAGGAACAAAATATAAACCCCAAACACAAGCACCAGTAACTTGCTTTCTCTAGTTCCATGCTACCTGTCTGTATTTGCCACCCAGTACAGTACTCCTTTCAAATTTGCAATCCTTTATGTGACTTAATCCACTAATTTGGTTACTTCTCACATTATCTACTCTTTACATATCTGAGCATTCCTGCATTATCTCACACATGAGCTTTCTGGAGACATCTCATATCCAAATCATAAAAAATCATTGAGCATTAAGAAGTCATAGAAAGAGCAGATTAATAAAAAAATGAAAACTTATATACAAAATATTATAAACAACAGAAAACATCTGAATCTGAGAAGAGAAATGAACAATCAATTCTACTTTTTCAAAGACTCATAATTAGTAATATTAAAAGATCTTTATCAAAGGGTATTATAATCAAATCAATATTTACAGACAAAAAGAGAATATTAATAGCAACAAATGAAAAGTGATTTCTCACATACCAAGGAACCTCAGTAGGATTATCAAAGGTTGTAACAGTAAAACCTTGAAGGCCAGGAGACAGTGGAGTTTTTTCATGTTGAAACAAAAGAAAGCTAAATAGCAACATGAAAACAAAAGTGCAAAAATTACTTGTGAAGTTAAATATATAATCACTTTCAAAATAATCTAAAATGTAATGGTGGCGTGAAATTCACTTTTAATGCTCCTGTATATTTATTATACATAAGTATTGAAAATAACTGTAGCTGCAACAATCACTTTGGATGTACATTGTAAAAAGAGTCAAATAATGACACTAGTTATATAAAAATTTGATAGGAGTAATAGTGTAGTTTTTGTGTAATTGTGTTGTTATTATGAAATTATAAACCTTATCATAACTGTAAGATAATTTATGGCATTCTCCTGGTTAGCTATAAAGCAAAAACTTATAGTAGATAGATAAAAGATATAAAGTTAAGAATCAATGTATATCAGCATAGAAAAATCATCTAATCAAAGCAGAAAGCAGCTTTAGGAGAAGAAAGTAACAAAAGATCTACCAAATTATACACAAGAAACAACCAGAAAACAATGAGCAAAATGGCAATAGTAAACCTTCATCTATTACAAGTCAATTTTAATGTAAATAATTTAAATCCTCTAATTAGAAAATACAGTGGGTGAAAGAGTAAGTAAAATATTATGTGGCTATGTGCTGGTGAAAAGAGACATTAGCTTTAAAGACATAGATAGGCAAAACGAGGAATGGAAAAAATATTCCATGAAGATGGAAAACAAATGAAAGCTGGTATAGCTATTTTTATATTAGACAAAATAGACTGTGAAAAACTGTAAATAGAAACAAATAAGGTCATTAATGCAAATAAAGGGGCAAATTAAGAAGATATATCCATTGTAAATATATATATACTCCACATTAGAGTACCAAAATATTTAAAGCAAATAATAGCAGATTGGAATGGAGAAATAGCAATATGACAATAAGTGACTTCAAAACTTAATTTTCCACAATGGATAGATCATCCAGATAGATAATCTATAAAAAGTGCTGACTTGACCAAAATTGTAGGAACAAATAAACCTAATGAACATATACAGACCTTATGACCCCACAGCAGCAGAAAAGACCAATAAAAAAAGGAGTTAGTTGTTAGAAAGTTGAAATTGAGAAACTTTTAGCTAGACTAAGAAAAAGAGATTCAAATGAAAGTATAATTTAAAGAAGATAAATTATAATAGAAATGCAATGTGTCATGGGGGACTACTATGAGCAAGTTTATAACAATAAACTGGGTAACCTAAAAAAATGGATAAATTTTTGGAAGCATGTAACATACCAAGATTGAATCATGAAAAAAAAAATGAAAATCTGAGCAGATTTATAAAGAGCAAGGAGATTGAATCAGTAATCAAATATGTCAATAAAGAAAAACCCAAGATCTCATGCCTTCACTGGTGAATTTTGTAAAATATTTAAGGATGCAAAATTTGCTCCAACTTTTCAAAAAATAAATGAAGACAAATGAATGCTTAAAAACTCATAACATCGGCCAACATTACACTTATATCTAAGCCAAGACTACAAAAAAAGAAAATTACAGATCAATATCCCTGGAGAACACTGATATAAAAATCTTGCTATAACAAATTTTAGCAAATGAAACTCAGTAGCACATCAATGGCATCATACACCATGATCAAGTAGCATTTATCCCTGGGATGCAAGAATGAGTCAACATAAGGAAATCCATGCATTACATCCCTTTAAGAAAATGAAGGACAAAAACACTATAATCCTCTCAATCAATGTAGAAAGAATATTTGATAAGATTAATGATAAAAACTCATAAAATTATGTAAGGAAAGAATATTCCTCATCCTAATCCAGGCCACATAGTATAAGATAACAGGTAACAGTAGATATAATGGTGAAAGCTTTTACTCTAAAAATAGAGACAAGAAAAGGATGCCTACTCACTTACATTCACAACAGTACCAGAAGTCCTAGTATAACACATATCTAGGCAGCTGGATTCTTGTCTTATGAATTTGAGGAATTAAATCCATGAACACAAGGGTGAGAGCAAGGTAACAGGATTTATTAGAGTAATAGAAAGAAAGAAAGCAGAGCTCCTGAAGGACAGGGGCCCCAGGAGAGGGATGCCAATGGGTGTCTGCTGTCTCGGGATTTCTAAAAGCATATCTGATGGCCCACACAAGTGATTGGTGGGATGAGGGTTGCTAGCATGGATCAATCAAGCTCTCAAAGTTCCATGTTTAGTAAACCAATTAGAAATGCATAATTTCAATCTCTTGGTTACATAATTAATAGGACAGTCTCACCTGGTGTTTTTTGACGGATCTGTTAGAAAGAGAAAGCATTTTGAGTAAGGATCTGCTTGTGGTCTGCTATTGCTAGGAATAAGGGCAAGGGAAACTAAGGAAGGGCTGCTGTGGTTCTGTTCTGTTGTAAAGAACAGAAACAGGTACTCTAAGTCAAAGAAGGCATTTTAGTTAACACTGGCAGGAAGCAGCATGTCACAGGATCTCTTTCAGACCCACTGTCTCCTCTCAGGTTGCATGATATCCCCCTCACCTTTCTCTAATGCCCTTATCCTGGCTGCCTATGGGACATCAATCTTCCTGCCTCACTAGTTAGGGTATTTGGGCAAAAATAAGAAATGAAAGGCATCCAAATTGGAAAGGAAGAAACAAAATTGTTTTTATTTGCAGATTACACGATCTCACATATAGAATAATCATAAAGACTCCATTAAAATACCTGATAAAAATTTTAAAAATTAAATTAATAAGATATAAAAATAATATACAAAACTCAGGAGTATTTCTACACATTAACAATAAATTTTCTTAAAAAATAGTGAGCAAAATAATTCTCATTTACAACAGCATTACAGAGAATTAAATGTGGAGGAATAAATTTAATCAAGAAAATGTCAGGCACAGGATTACCTACCTGCAATCCCAGCTACTCAGGAAGCTGAGGCAGGGGAATTGCAAAATTGAGATCAGTCTGGGCCAGTTAGTGAGAACCTGTCTCCAAATAAAAACTAAAATAGAGCTGTGGACGTAGCTCAGTGGTTAAAATGCTCCTGAGTTCCGTCCTTAGTTGTCACCCACAGCCACACCCCCCACACACACTCAGACACACACATGCACACAAACATGGTGAAAGATCTTTACACCAAAAGCTAGAAAACCTTGGTAAAAGAAGTTGTGTAAGACACAAAAAAATAAAAATGCATTCTGTGTTATGGGTTATATGTATCAAGAGCCACACAATGTCCATAATATCCCATGGCAATATTTAATATAATCCTTATTAAAATTCCAAAGGCATTTTCACAGAAATAGTAAAAAGCATTGCTAAATTCATATAGATTCACACTGATTCCTAATAGCTAAAGCAATCCTGAAAAAGAGCAAAACTGGAAGCTTGATGTTTTCTGATTTCAAATTATATTACAAAGCTATAGGATAACAGAATGATGCTGGCAGAAAATAGATAAACAGAACAATGAAAGAAACTAGACAGTTCAGAAATAAGTTTTTGCTTACATCATAAACTAATTTTCATGCATATTGAGAACACACAATAGAGATAGGATAGTCTTTTGAATGTGTGGTGTCAAGAAAACTGGATATTCTTAAAATAATAAATTGGATCCTTATACAATAAGTAAAATTCAATTCAAAATGAATTAAAGGTTAGATATCACACTGTGAAGATTCTTAGAAGACAATAGAGGGAAAATATTTCTTGACATTAGTTTTGGCAAAAAATTTTTGAATATGATTCCTAAAGCACAGGCAACAAAATTGATTTGGTTTAACATTATTTTATATGCTTTTTCTAGCTTTCTTATTGTTTTTCATAACAACTTAACTTCTACCTAAAACTTTAAAACTGAATGTGTGTTAAACTGCTGACATACTATTTGTAAATATCAATAAATCCAAATTTATACCTGTAAAATTGGATAAAGTTATTTTTATCTTATCAGTTGCTTAGGTATGGAGCCAAACTAGTTCTTGTTTCATTTCAGCATAGTCAATTTTGAAGTATCATATTCATGAAAAAATAAAATGAAATAACTAAATATATGCTTTTAAGAGAAACAATAATCCTGTTTTATTCTGCAATAAGATTTTAACATTGGCATTTCTATTAGTCATCTTTTCATCACTGTAATAGAAATACCTGACAAGAACAACTTAGAGTAGGAAAAGTTTATTTTGAGCCTACCGTTCCAGAGATTCAGCCCATGGTCAGTGGACTCCATTGCTTTGGGTTTAAGATGAGGTAGAACATCATGGTGGAAAGGCTTGGTTGAGGAAGGCTGTTCAGCACATGACAGTCAGGAAGTAGAGAAAGAAAGAGAAAGAGAGAGAGAGAGAGAGAGATGTATGAGGAGACAGGGACAGGATATAATGCCCAAGTGCATGCCCTCAGTGACCTACCTCCTCCAGTCATTCTCTCTATATCCTACAGTTACCACCTATAGTCTGGTCAAATTATTATTCAATCAAATGGATCAATCCACTGATGAAGTTAAAGATCTTGTAATCTAATCATTCACCTGAACATTCCTACATTGTCAAACCCATGAACTTTTATGGGGTCACCTCTTATACAAACCATAACATTATTACAAAATCTTTTTCCATGTAACTGGAATCAGTTGAACTACAAGAAAAGTCAGAATAGGTTAGAATATGATAATTAAACATTATGTTTAAACCTTGATGAATCCTGAAAATCACAAATTAATGCAGCATTTGGGACATTGCGTTAAATTTAATAAAAATAAGTAATAAGAAATATTTAATCTAAGACTTGTTTTGTGAATTAAAAGCAATTATAAAATGATAGCAAATGAGTTCATGTAGGAAATATTTCTGAGAGTGAAGAAAATACCAAAGTTTATTTGATTTATCTACATATATATTTCACCAAAAATTATAGAACTTTATAAAAGAACCAGATCTCAAAATCCTTCTTAATTTTATAGTTGGAAAAGTTGAGAACACAAAATTGTCAGTGGTATGACTAACTAAACACCTAATTAGTGAAGAGCCAGAACTAATGTACTAATATTTATGAACTTGCAGATATAACTAATACGTTTATAAATTTATATTAACTATATACACATATCAGTATAAGCTGCTGAACTGATGGATATTAAACAAGTCCCATATATCCTTTTTTTCATTAGTCCTATTAAAGCTTCAACAAATATATTATTGTTTCTGTAGTGAACACTTAACCCATTTTCTTATGTTGAACAAAAGAAGACAGGCAGTATAAAGAATATAATTTTAAAATCCTCTGAATTACACACTAATACACAATTACACATTAAAGCAAAACATATTTGTCAGCCTTGGTGATAAGGTTGAGGTTGAGGTTCATTATCATGAAAAATTTTTTAATAAATAAAAATGTCTCCCATGCATCCATTTTATTGAAAATAAAGGCACTGGTACAAATTAAGAAAAGGCACAATTGCATCAAGATGGGCATTTGTAGGCAAAATTGGCAACACCATATTTGAAAATTTTCTATAATGTATTTGAAGTTTTTTTCTGCCATTAACTACAAAAGGTGACTCTTTCCACACATAAAAAACACAGATGGTACTCTTCTCTACATTTCTATGTATTTTAAAGCCCTAAAATATTGCCATTGGTAAAATGTTTTTAAATAAATTCTTCTATAAAGTACCCTGAAAAAGACCTTTAGCTCTTACATGCAATTTTCTAAATATTTTTCATGCCTCTTCTCTTCAATGTTTCATTTAAAGTTGAGAAAATTAAGCTTCAAGACACAATAGTGTTATCTTCACAAAACAACAAAAACATGGAAAATAGTCTGATTGAAGCAACTCAACAAACTGATGTAATTCTTTTTAAATGTAAGCTTCTATTTAATTTTTGATGAAATTGAATAGATTAGTTTATAAAAATCTTAAATAATTCATGGATCAGAACTTTGGTGTCCTAAAGAAGGTGTATATATGTTCATATAAAAGACTGATGAATTTCTAGTTTCTCTCACAGTAAAAAAAAAAAAACAAAAATAATATTTTAAAAAGTCACTATTCAGTCATAAAGAATAATAATATTACAGCATTTGCAGTTAAATGAATGGAATTGGAGAATATCACACCAAGTGAAATCTCCAAAAAACAAAGGCCTAATGCTTTCCTTGATAATTGGATGATGATATATAATTGGGTTGGGGGGGTAAGGAGTCAGAGAAGAATGGAGGAACTTTAGATTACGAAGAGGGAAATGAGAGAGGGAGGGGGTTGGGGTATTAAAAATGGTGAAATGAGACAGACATCCTTACCCTATGTACATGTATGATTACATGAATGGTATGAATCTACATCATGCACAACCATAGAAATGAAAAGTTGTACCCCATTTGTGTACAATGAATCAAAATGAAATCTGCAAAAATTTTTTTAAAAAGTCACTTGAAGAAAATAGTACAACATGAAAGAATTCACTAGAATGTGTTATAAAATAAATTTGGATAGGGTCTCTGCAAAAGCTTTAAATTTATTTGAACAGAAATTCTACATTTTCAAGGATGATAATAAGTATAAAGAGTTCTATGCAGTCTTTCAACTATTTTTCATAACATGATATTTTGATTGTCACCTGCTATATAATTTTTTATAATATACACATTTTTTAAATGTGAATTAAATATTAAATTAAGCTATATTCAACAAGAAATGACTTAAGAAATATATACTAAGATTGAAGGAAAAAAAACTAATATGTCTCTTTACTTTGCTTTATTATTACTTGTCTCAGGACTCCACTAACTACAGATGTAACTTCAATTCCTCAAAGTCTAAGGCTATAACAAATTTTTAGTAACATGATTATTCTTCTTTATTCATTTCCTGTAGTCCTGGATCTTGTCCGCATAAGTATGTTCAAGATTTGTGAAATGAGAAGAGTTTTTTCTTTCTGTTATACCTCACTTACTACAAAAGTTTGATAATAATCTACTGGTAATGAAATTTCATAGAAATTCTGAATTTTCAGAGAATGACATCCATTGTGATTTAATGCTTTCAAATGTGGCTTTAAGAATTGTTTTAAATTCTAGGCAATGCAGGTCTATACATGTGCTTTCATAACATTATATGAAAATATAATATCTGTTTTACTGAGTTCAACTCTACAGTTCTGTAGTGTCTGTCTGATACTTCTGTATGAAAGGAATATACATTGAAGCTCAGTACTGACTCTGAAAAATATTATTTAAATATAATGTCAATTAAATATTATACAATGAAAGAGAACAATTCATGTTTGCTAAACTATTTTTCAGAGACTGTAAAACTCACAGTATGCTTAATATTCCTCAAATATTGATTTAATCCATAGGTCTATCAAAGAACTTTCAATGGTTTCCCATTACATTTAGGAATAAATTTTCTATAGTCACTACCAAGTCCTAATTTCCATTTGTATGAGATTTTATATATCTCCAACTGTGTACAGCTACATCAATTCCTTGAAATTTCTGTGGTAAAATAAATGATAAATATCCTTTTACATAAACATAATGGTTTACTCATTGGATTCCCCAATCCTCCAGTTGTCAAAAACCCAAAATATTCCCACAACATTGTGTAAAGAATGCTGTTATTGTGTTATATTTCAAACATCAGAATTCTGAGTTGTTTTATTTCAGAGGAAAAGAGTCAACTTTTAAACCAATTTGAAAACCATTGAAATATTCCATATTCATCTAAATGTGAGTAGGTAACATAAATGATTATTTAGTGAGATTTATAATAAAACTATATGTTATTTTTTTAAAAAAACTACATCACTCCAAACAATGTTCCTAGAAGCTAATGCATATTGTCCTTTCTGATTTCTGATTCCTTTCATTTACCTAAGACTTTTTTACTCTGCTCTTCCTAAGTTATACCATTAAGCAGCTGATATTCTTAATTTTTACAAAGCTTCTTAATATCATTCCCTTTAGTCCACAACAATTGATTTTCTAAATTCATAGCACCCAATGATTGAACCATTAGCATGTCACTTGCTTACAGATCACCTTGTTTCCCTTTTCTTTTCTTTTTCTTTCTTTTTTCTTTTTCTTTTGACCAGGGGATTGAATTCAGGGGCACTCTGCCACTGAACCACATCCCCAGACCTATTTTGTATTTTACTTAGAGACAGGGTCTCACTGAGTTGCTTAGGGCCTCGCTAAGTTGCTGAGGCTGGCTTTGAACTCGTGATCCTCTTGGCTCAGCCTCCCGAGTCGCTTGGATTACAGGTGTGCGCCACCACGCCTGGCTCTTGTTTCCCTTTTCATATTGCTTGGTTACTATATTAATTTTCAAAAGAATTATTTGTATGTTTATTCCCCCAAATATTCAAATATTTGAAAGTATGACCCATAACTGAACAATTTTGCATCCATTTCTACATTCTTTGCCATGTTTTACATAGTTGATGCTCTATAACAATTTATATGATTTTGTGTTTCAAAAAATGCTACATTGGAGCCAACTGCTGCTGCCTTGCACACCTAGTAGCCACTGCCCCATCTCTTAAGGCAGCCGCCACCTGCAACTGCCATGTCACCCGCGGCTGCTGCCCCATTTCTAAATGTGGCCACCTCCATCTTGGGACCCTGGCCGGGGACTGGAAGTTCACTGTTGAGGTACCTGCAGGTTTGGTTGCACCTGAGGTCTTTTGCTGGATGTACTGATGGCCACCATCTTGCTGCAGAGGTGGGAGAGAGCTCAGCTATTCCCAGCTCCACAAGTCCTGAAGTGCCCAGGAGAGGATGGAGCTGACTGTAGTAGTCAGAGGGTTGGAGGAGGGTGTGCAGGCATCTTGTTATTGGTTTGGCAAGCCAGACAGCCTAGTACCAACCAGATTCCCAGGGCCCACTTGGGCTGACACTGGCTGGGCCCTGGCACTAGCCCAGTCCTTGCCAAAGCCCAGTCAATACTCCCTCCCCAGTCCAACAACCACTGATCCCCTGGTCCTGCCAGGTCCAGCATCAGTCCAGCATACCAGCTCCCCAATCTGCAGTCTCTCAACCCCTCCATAACCACCAACTTGGTCTAGTGCTTACAGCTATGTGGGCTGCACACAGGTCTCAGCACCTGGTCCTGATCTGCCCTATACAGAACAGCTCTCCATGATAGGCACCCAGGTACCAGCACTCAGCTCTCTGCACTGCTTGGGAGAGAAGTGCCTTACACCTTACAGGAGCTATTTTAAAGCTGTATATTGTTTGCATTGGGTGCTGTTAATAATGATCTCTATTCTAAAGGTGAGGTAATGGACTTTGCCCTGTAGATTGTAAATTTATGTGATAGAAATTGTACTGGCTAAGATCTACATGGCAAGATGGGAAAACACAAAAATAACATGAAAAAACAAGGAAAGAAAGTGCTTCCCCCAAATCCAAGATGCTCCAATAATAGAATTCATTCATGAGACAGTAGAAGAAGTACAGAATGTCAGAGAAGGAGTACAGAATGTACACAGTTAAACTGATCTACAGCATAAAGGAAGATGTAAGGAATGAAATCAGAGATAAATTTCAGGAGGTGAAAGATCACTTCGATAAAAAGATGGAGATTCTGAAAAGAAATCAAGCAAAAATCCTTGAAATGAAGGAATCAATAAACCAAATTATAAATTCAATAGAAAGTATCATCAACAGGTTAGACCACTTGGAAGAGAGAACCTCAGGCAATGAAGACAAAATATGTAATCTTGAAAATTATTGTGAAAATTCAGAGAAGATGGTAAGAAACAATGAACAGAACTTCCAAGAATTATGGGATAACATGAAAAGACCAGATTCAAGATTTATCTGGATAGAGAAAGGAATGGAGATACAAACCAAAGTAGTGCACAATCTTTTCAATGAAATAATAGCAGAAAATTTCCCAAACCTGAAGAATGAAAGAGAAAATCAAATAGAAGAGGCTTACAGGACCCCAAAGGAGCAAAATTACAACAGACCCCCACCAAAGCACATGATAGCGAGAATGACTAACATGCAGAATAAGGATAGAATTTCAAAGGTCCCAATGTATTAGATGATATATAGGGAGGAACCAAATCAAATCTCTGCTGATTTCTCAACCCAAACTCTCAAAGCTGGAAGGTCCTGGAACAACATATACCAAGCTCTGAAAGAAAATGGGTGCCAACCAAGAATTTTATATCCAGCAAAATTAAGCTTCAGATTTGAAGATGAAATAAAAACCTTTCATGACAAAGAACAGTTAAAAGAATACACAACTATAAATCCTGCACTACAGAGCATTCTCAGCAAAAATATTCCATGAGGAGGAAATGAAAAATAAAACAGTTGAAACCAGAAAAAAGAGGAAATACACTCAAGGAAAAGACAAAGGAGAAACTAAATCAAATTAAAACCTCAAAATAAACCAAAATGAATGGGAACACAAATCATATCTCAGTAATAACCCTGAATGTTAATGGTCTAAACTCATCAATCAAAAGACATAGACTGGCAGATTGGATTAAAAAACAAGACCCAACAATATGCTGGCTCCAAGAGACTCACCTCATAAGCAAAGACATCCACACTGAAGGCAAAAGGATGGGAAAAAAATAAAAAAAACAACTATCACTCACATGGACTGCATAAGCAAGCAGGGGTTTCCATCCTCATGTTAGGTAAAGTGGACTTCAAGCCAATATTAGTCAGAAGGCACAAAGAAGGACATTTCATACTGTTTAAGGGATATCAGCAAGACATAACAATCATAAATATTTATGCCCCAAATGATGGAGCATCTACGTAAGCAAACAAACTCTTCTCAGTTTCAAGAATCAAATAGACCACAATACCATAATACTGGTGATTTTAATACACCTCTCTCACTACTATATAGAGCTTCCAAACAAAAATTCAACAAAGAAACTATAACACTAAATTATACAATCCATAATTTAGACTTAATGGACACATACAGAATATTTCATCCATCAATGAGTAAATATACTTTCTTCTCAGCAGCACATGGATTCTTCTCTAAAATACACCACATCTAATGCCCCAAAGAAACTCTCAGCAAATACAAAGAAATAGAGACAATATCCTGCATTCTCTGAGATCATAATGGAATGAAATTAGAAATCAAGGATAAAATACAAAATAGAAGCTACTCTAACACCTGGAGACTAAATAATATGCTATTGAATAATGAATGGGTAGAAGAAGAAATCAGGGATGAAAATAAAAACAACTTAGAGGTAAATGAAGATAGTAATACAACATATCAAAATCTCTGGGAGAGGAATGTTAGCATGAGCTCAAAAAGAATAGTAAGTCAATGAATAAATGATCTAACATTACATCTCAAAGCCCTAGAAAAAGAAAAAAAAATCAACACCAAATGTACTAGAAAACAGGAAATAATTAAAATTAGTGCTGAAATTGAAACCAAGAAGCAATTAAAAAAATTGACAAAACAAAAAGTAATTTCTTGGAAAAAAATAAAATTGATAAACTCTTAGCCAAGCTAATGAAGAGAAAGAGAGATAAAACTAATATTACTAAAATTTAGGATGAAAATGGAAATATCACAATGGACACTACTGAAATACAGAAGATAATTAGAAACTATTTTGAAAATTTATACTCCAATAAAATGGAAAATCTCAAAGACCATGACAAATTTCTAGAGTCATTAGACCTACCCAAACTGAACCAGGTGGACATACACAATTTTAATAGATCAATTTCAAGCAATGAAATGGAAGACACCATCAAAAATCTACCAATCAAGAAAATTCCAGAACAAGATGGATTTCTAGGCAAATTTACAGGAGCTTCAAGTAAGAATTAACACCAGTATTTCTCAAATTATTACATAGAATAGAAGAAGAGGGAACCCTTCCAAGCACATTCTATGAGATTAGTATCACCCTTATATCAAAACGAGACAAAGACACATCAAGGAAAGGAAACATCAGACCAATATCCCTGATGAACAGAGACATAAAATTTCTCAATAAAATTCTAGAAAATAGCGAAGAAAAATATATTTAAAAGATAGTATACCACAATCAAGTGGGGTTCATCCCAGGGATTCATGATTAGTTCAACATACAGAAATCAATAAATGTAATTAATCACATCGATAGACTTAAAGATAAAAATCATATGATCATCTCAATAGATGCAGAGAAAGCATTTGACAAATTATGGCACCCCCTCATGTTCAAAACACTAGAAATACTAGGGATAGTAGGAACATACCTCAACATTGTGGAAGGTATCTATGCTAAACCCAAGGTCAACATCATTCTAAACAAGAAGAATTGAAAGCATTCCCTCTAAAAAGTGGAGCAAGACAGGGATGCCCTCTAACACCACTTCTATTCAACATCGTCCTGGAAACTCTAGCCAGAGCAATTAAACAGAAGAAATAAATTAAAGGGATAAGAATAGGAAAAGAAGAGCTCAAACTATCACTATTTGTTGATGACATGATTCAATATTTAGAAGAGCCAAATAATTCCACCAGAAAACTTCTAGAACTCATAAACGTATTCAGCAAAGTAGCAGGATATAAAATCAATACCCATAAATCATATGTATTTCTATATATAAGTGATGAATCACTTCAAGTGAAATTAGGAAAACTACCCATTCACAATAACCTCAAAAAAATAAAATATTTGGGAATCAATCTAATAAAAGAGGTGAAAGGCCTCTACAATGAAAACTAAAGAAGACTGAAATAAAAAATTGAAGAAGGCCTTAGTAGATGGAATGATCTCCCATGCTCTTGGATAGGCAGAATTAATATTTTCAAAATGGCTATATATACTACCAAAAGTGTTGTACAAATTTAATGTAATTCCTATTAAAATCCCAATGACATTCTTCTTAGAACTAGAAAAAGCAATCAAGAAATTCATCTGCAAAAATAAGAGACCCATAATTGCTAAAACAATCCTTGGCAAGAAAAATAAATCAGGAAGCATCACAATACCAGTTCTTAAACAGTGCTAAACAGCCATAGTAACAAAAACAGCATCGTATTGGCACCAAGACAGACACATAGGCCAATGGTACAGAATAGAAGACAGAGATAAACCCACATAAATACGGTTATCTCATACTAGACAAAGGAGAAAAAACATTCACTAAATATGAATTCATAAGAATATAAATAAATAATTGGATAAAAATAAAGGGAAACAAATCTATGCAGAAGAATTTCAAATACCTTATGTAAATACTTCCTCTCCTTTTGAAAGGCAGAAGTTAATCATACTCTTCTTGAGTATGGACTTTGCTTAGGGATTTTCTTCTTAATCCCAGAAAATACCCAAAATAAAAATGGCGGGGGATAACTATACCATGGAGAAATTTGACAAAAAATGCTTCAGCCAGAGAGTCAAAGTGTGTGAGTCAGCTTTCCATTGCTGTAACGAAAATACCTGCCAAGAACAACTTAGAGGAGAGAAAACTATTGTGATCATATGGTTTCACAGTTCTCAGTCAATGCAACTGCATTGCTCTGGGTCAGAGATGAGACTTAAAACATGACTCAGTTTATGGCAGCCATAAAGCAGAGAGAGAGGAAGTTTCCATGGACATATTTAGTCAGTGCAGGCCATGTCAGCAATGACCTGATTCTTCTATCCATACTCAATCTGCCTATAGTTACCACAGTGCAAATTATTGATACATCAAATTGATTGATCATTTGATGATATTATAGCTCTAAACACTGCCTTATGAGTCCAAACTCTAATTATGCTGCACTAGAGATCATAAGCTTTTTTATGTACATTTCTGATTTGAACCATAGCACAGGATTGACAGCAGTAGTGATATAGCATATTGATAAAATGTAACCTTAATATTATGTGATGAAAATGACACTTTAACAAATACCCATATACCAAATCTAATTATTAGACATAGGCAATTTTCTATTGAAAGCCATTTTGCAATATATATATAATCTTAAAATCTGTCAAGGTCATCAACAATAAGAAAAGTCAGAAAAACTGTCACTGTTTAGGCATGTCTAAGGAAACATGCTGACAAAATGTAATATATTATCCTGGATGTAATTCTGTAATAGGAAAATGATTTTATGAGTTTTAAGTTAAGTATAAAGTTTAGTTAACAATGATGCACTAACATTGGTTTCTTCGTTTTGACAAATGCATAATGAAAATGTAAGATATTAATAATAAGTAAATATTATTTGTGGCAAGTGAACTCTTGCAACTTTTTAAAATAAATCTAAATGTATTCCCAATTATCTAGTAGCTATGTATTCAGTTTGTGAATATGCAATATAATAATTCATCAATGTGTTTGATTTTTTTGAAAACAAAGTACATGTACACATATGTGACCATTGATTTTGAAAGAAAAAATTAGTATAGGGAGCAGTAATTACAGATTTAGGCTTCTTGACAGAAATTTTGAAGAACAAAAACACTCATTATACCTAACAAAGAATGTGTATGGCTTCCAGGATATGAGTGTGAACATACTATAAAAAAAAGTATGAGTTCCTGTGGTGACAATTTCATTCAAACATAAGAAAAACAGGAATCAAATTGGGTATGAGACCATCTTTAATTAGGAATGAAAATAGGTATTTTGTTTATTGCTAAGCTTACTTCTTCATTTACAACATCTTTGATGTCATCAGTTTGATACATTTCTGCTTATCAAAATGAAAATTCAAAGACTTCAGTTCTTTGTGCTGTATTTTAGTGAAGTTTGAAAGTATCCCAAAATTTTTAAAAAACCCTTATAATAAACTTTGAAGATTACAGTACCATTTTGTAACATTTAATATAGAAATCATAAGTTAGAATACTCAGGAATGACTAAGAACTCATTGTAAAAGCAGTGGAATAGGAGAAAGATTAGTCTGCCGGCTTTACATTTGGTATCTTTGATGTGATAAATTTGAAAACTATAATAAAAACTATTGCTCTTATCTCATTATAAAGGAAATGATCTATTGTATGCTACAGAAAATTATCAATGTATTAGGATACTAAAAACCGACAAAGTTAAATGGTATGTTTTAGGCAATCACAGGAATGTTGGCCTTTACTGAAAAAAACTTATTTAAAAGGAAATGTGTAAATTGACATAGCTTAAGAGAATAGACTGTCATTCAAATAGGAAATTATTTGTAAAGAACAATTAAAACACCTTAGTAGAACATAAGAGTGTGTATGTCTGCCACATATGGATATGTTCACTATTAAAGTGTTACACAGTTTCATATAAACTTTTTTATACACTTGAAATGACAATGTTCAAACGTATATGTGGACTTTTTATACCATATGGGTAATTCTTGTTTTATATTTACACTTTCATATAAATAGAAAGCTAGTTGAATTAAATAGAAAATGAATTGGTTCTAAATTTTCTCCTTTCTTTTGAAATAACAAGCAGATAAAAAAAATCTTTATTACTAATGACTGAAACAATTGCAAAGGTAATTGGGGCAACTCTTTTAATAACCCTCTATAGCCCTCAGTAAATCACAAAATAAACACAATTACACATACCCACAGTGAACTAATTATTTTTAACAAAAGTAGTTATTCTTTTTTGATTTTAAAATAATTACCTGATTTCTGAATTTCCATTGTCTATGTAAGAAACTTAATTTATTACTTCAAGAAAAAATAGTCACACAAAATTTTTAAAAAGACAAAAACAAAAAATACACTGCTCTTACCCCAAGACTACTATTTTTAAAAAGTCCAACATGACCTAGTATCAATTATTGTAATACCAAGATATTGTCCTCTATTTTGGGGGGATACAGGGGATTGAATTCAGGGGCACTCAACCACTGAACCACATCCCCAGCCTTATTTTGTATTTTATTTAGAGACAGGCTCTCACTGAGGTGCTTAGCGCCTAGCTTTTGCTGAGGCTGCCTCAGCTTCCTGAGCTGTTGGGATTATAGGCATGTGCCACTGCACCCAACTGTCTTCCATTTTTTAATAATTATGTTCACTGGGCATTATTTCTACTTTATATTTACATGTAATCAAAATCGAAGCAATTAAATGCTGACTATTGTTTTCAAAATTACCCAACATAATATAATTCAAACATATAAGTTTGGGTACCAAAAACACTCTATAGGTGTACATTGTTTTTCACTTGGATAAAGTTAGTTGACAATTTTAATCATGTGACACTATACTGAAATATGAATACTTTTTGAAGATTTAATGATGATTATCTGTGGTTGAATTATTTTGTATTGATCTCTCCCTGAGTCATGTCATGGAATCTTTTCCTTTCAATTTTACTATTCGTTGGGCACCTCACCAAGCTTCTTTAGTTTGTTAAAATTCATGCTCACGTTTTTATGGCTATTAACGGTAGTAAAGAATTGCTCTTTCTGTGCCATTGTAAATGTGTTTTCCGAAATTTTCTTCTATGCTTCAATTTGTATCTCTTAAGCTAACACGATATAACTTTTAAAAATATATATAAAAATCAATCACCCTAAAAATGGAACAGTGATGTAAGTACTTGCTGCTAAATTTTGGCAGACTTGGTGATGAATGGGTTAGCCAGGTGGTAAATTAGGGTCATTTTGATGCCTAATTAGCATTCATACCATAGCAATTTGAAAGGTTTCTTTTTCTTTCATATACTCTCAACATTGTTCTTTAGATAAGTACTTTAATCACACTAGATGTTCTTGTTATAAAAACAAACTAACCAACTCACATTTTGCAGCTATGTGAATTGAAATAATAAAAATGATCGCAAAATAGTAATTGCTGGAACATATGGATCTGGATTAATTAAAAGAAGAAAAAAATCTTGGTACTGCATTTCCATTAAATGTCACTTGTACATTCTTAGAAAAATACATTTCTACGTAAAACATCCTTCAGAGATGAAATTCTCAGACCAAATATGACAATTTTATACTATTATTGTCAAAATCCCCACAAAAATATAATTTTCTCTGTGTATTCATAATTTCACAAAGGGTTAAGGTTTATTTTCTTGTATGTTTTAATGGTACTTAATTATATCATTGCTTTTTCACTTTTCTAATTTTCTGTGTACGTTTTACTGTTTTCTTTGTATTTTGTTGTTTTGTTATATTTTAGAATTCTGTTTCAAATATAGCACTCTCAGTACTACAAATTTAAGTTCATTATTTATTTTTATATGAACATGAAAAACAAATCTTTTTTTGTTTCATAAATCTTCTCAACTTGAGGTAAAAAGAAGGGTGGTATTATAGAAGTTGAGGATCCAATACCTGAATTCAAATGCCAAGTAAACTTCCTTGTGTTTCAATTAAAAATGTATCCACACTGGTACATGTTTTTTTTTTTTTTTTAAGAGCGTGTTGTCTAATTATGAAAGGAAGAGACAAAATCTTTCTGGCTCAGGTAAGAAGAAGAAAAGTTTACTGAGATAGGCCTTTAGAGCAGAAATTTCATGTATATCCAAGAAAATTGGAATGTGGTTATGAATAAAGATTCAAGATACAAATTCTTGGAGATAATTCTAGACTGTATCAGTCATTAAAAGCATGATTTTAGGTAAATTATCTAAAGCTGCATTTTTTCATTTAGAAATAATAATAATAATACATACCTGTGAAGATAGTGTAAAGATTAAGTGAGATGTTGCTAAGTTCTACTAATGGCACACTTACTATTTGGTATTCAGCACCATTGCAAAATTTCAACATCTTTCTATACTTCCAGTGTTAATCCTGTAATCAAAGCTATCCATTTATATGAATCATATTTATATGGGTGAAACTCTTTCCATCAACATATTTCCTCACTTGCTGATTAACCTATAGCTGACTCACTCTTGTGTACAGTTAGCTGAAGTTAAGAGACCAGAATTGCATGACACAAAAATTAACTGACTAGACAAAAAAAGGCTTCAGATTGTGGAATTTCCATGAGGATGAGATGTTGAAAGAGCAGACAATGATTGATGCCATCATCTAATATAATCACATTCTACCAAAGATGAATATTTAACATAGAATCTTCCAAGTCTAAAAAGTAATCAAGAGGGAGGTATTTTGAGAAAGGAGAGGTGAAGAAACACAGATCTTTTGTGGGAGAAGTGAACAGATTAAGGAACAAAACAAAACAGAGAGGTTCTGCTATGGTTTTCAGAAAGGGATAGTGGAGCCTAAAAACATTTTGCAGAATATCTTGAATGACAAATCAAAACATTTGAAAAAAATTTTCCATTAATGATTTACTTCAAATGTGATTGCTCATGAATACTTTTCTTCCAGTTTTTATAGCAAGTGAAAATCTAATATTATATTGTATAGTAGCCAACATTATTAAAGAACTTTGTTTTATTTTTTATTTTTTTTGGTGGTGCTGGGGATTGAACCCAGGGTCTTGTGCATGCAAGGCAAGCACTCTACCAACTGAGCTATATCCCCAGCCCTAACTTTATTTTTTTAATACAGTGCCAATTTACTGTTTCAATTACTACTTTGCTTTCTTGGTAAGATAATATTTGCACACATACCTTCACTTTGAAATTCATTGAGCTTTTCTGTGTCTCATTATTCATGAACAATGAATGTCCATAGAAATGTCCATAGAAAATCTGAACTGCATTGGAAATTGAGTAAAATTGGTTAAATTGGTGGCATAATTGCGTACTCAGAAAATAGTACCTGAGTGCGGCACTTTGGAATTCTGAGTACTTAGAGCTAAAGGAAATTGGAAAGCCTCAGAAGCAACCTCAGGAACAAGGTTTCTCTCTTACCTTCCCCAGCTTTCCGGTATCCTGCCCTGTCCTTCAAAGTTACTCATAGAAACCAGAGTTCTTCTTCCCAAGGTGGGCCATAGAAAAATTGAACCCATTTTTTTTGCAAAGCAAGCTATAAAGTCTAGAAATATTACTTTAACCTTGTACCATCTTTCTTTGTAGGACATGGACAAAAAATCATTCTTTTACTTATGTTGTCTGATATTAGGTCTTAAGAACCTTATTTCAGAGAAGATTTGTTCTGTACACAAAGGAGGGAGGAGGCCAGGCGTGGTGGCGCACGCCTGTAATCCAAGCAACTTGGGAGGCTGAGTCAGGAGGATCGCGAGTTCAAAGCCAGCCTCAGCAACTTAGCGAGGCCCTAAGCAACTCAGTGAGACCCTGTCTCTAAATAAAATACAAAATAGGGCTGGGGATGTGACTCAGTGGCCGAGTGCCCCTGACCTCAAACCCTGGTCTTAAAAAAAAAAAAAAAAAAAAAAAAAAGGAGGGAGGAATACTCCACAGAGATGCCAAAAAGAATCCCAACAAACAGGATTTTCAGTGACTTCCTCTGGTCTATTGCTATTTGATAATACCTTTTTCCACAATCATATTTCTCTAGGACTGCAAATTATTCTTTGATCTAGGCATAAAAATAGGCAGTTTTCTCTGGTTCTATTGGACCTTCCTATTTGAATGCTTCTGTGTCACATAAAATTTTATTAAATAATTTTTTTATGATTCTCTCTTGCAAAACTGTCTTTTGCTATAGGAGTATCAACTGTGACCTTTATGATGGATTAAGAATATATCACAACTTTTTGTGCCTTCAGCATTTTTAAAAATTGACAAATAAAGACAGAGGAGCTGGAAATCATGTAAATTGTCTATTTATAGTTTTAACCTGGTAAATATAAGCACTGGGTCACATTTTTCTAGAAGAAATAGTTTATTATTATCTGAGAAAATGTTTAGCCAGGAGAAAAAGCAAAATAAGACTGATTTTTCAAAATACCTATCAAAGTAGGAGAAAAAACCCACTTTCAAAATTGCCAAGAATATAAAACTTACAGGATATAAAATAAAGCAGAGGGATTATGATTATAGCTCAGTGGTAGAGCACCTGCTTGGCATGTGTGAGGCACTGGGTTAGATTCTCAGAACCACTTAAAATGATTGAATGAATGAATGAATGAATGAATAAATAAGCAAATATATATGTCCTTCTACAATTAAAATATTTTAAAAAGAAATGAAATGGAATGGAATATGGAACTTTTAGTAAATCCCAGATAATTACTGTTAAGTAATTTAATTATAAGCACTTTCTTCTCTCTCTCTCTTTCTAATTCTTGAGCAAAAACTGATAAAGAAAAAATAATATTTTTTCGTTTGGATATGTATCTATCATAAACATATATCCATTACCTTACAAAATCCACTGGAGGTTTTAGAATAAAGATAATAGATTAGTGCATGAAGTAGCTCTAAAAATCTTTTTCTATGACAGATAAGATATATAGCATTAGCATCTTTATTGAATCAAAAGACATAAAATTTATTGATTGTTTATATTACTGGTATTATTTTTTGTTCTATAAAATAATAGTTTGATGTGTTTTCTTATATCTTTATATTAATTTTGAAATAGTTTGCATATACAAGGCAATTCCATGGTTGCTCAAGAACCTGTTTTCTACATAATATTAACTGCCTATGAAACTGAATCCCAGAAAATTGAAATAAGTTGTTTCCCCTTTGAGGTAATTTTATAATAATCACAGTGATTATTAAGACATCAGCATTCCTTTAATTAGGATTTTAGTGGTTTAATTCTTTCCTAATTGATCTAATTTTTTCCCATTAAAAGCACTTTTATAGAAAGATATTTTTCTTGTTGCAATCAAGAAGGTGAAGTAATATTAAAAGCATTTCTGATATTTCATTATGTTAACAAAATGGATATTTGAAAGTACAACATAATAAAGTACACCTAATATGACTCAATAATGTCTTTATTAAGAATCTACTCTTACATCTCTGTTTTATGAATTATATTTTTCTTTGAACTATTTCTTTGTTTTTTCTTTTAATTTTACTTTTATGTTTAATTGACATGGCTTTATTTTGCTTTCATTAGAAGCCTTTCCAGTGCTGTTCCCTTCTTATAATTTTTTCATTTTTCAAATAATCTGCAATTAAAAATGCCATTTTTAGTCTCTAAATTAGTTCAGGCTACTTGCACTAGTCCATTGGTCTGCTTCCATTTCATCTTTTTTTCTTTCTGATTTTGTACTCTGTCCATTCGTATCAAACCAGCCTTTTTCATTTATTGTTTTCTTCATTTTGTCATTGTCTTAGTTTAAAAATTACTATTTATAAGGTCCATTACCTAACATCTGTACAATCACTTTAGGTTCTCATTGTCATTTTATAAAATATATTTCATTTTCTTGCTATAAAGAGGTATTTGCAAAGAAATAGGAAGTAAGTAAGAAATTCTCCACCCAAGTTTTGCTTTCCTGTTCTAGAGACATTTACTAGAAAATAGATCGTTAACAGATAACTTCGCATCATCACTTATTAACCAAACTAGCTGAAACCTTCCTTTGTTCCCCTAGGGGCCCACCACAGACTTTGCACATACATTGCATACTCAAAATAGGTAACCACAAAGCTTTACATAGAACAATTCAAGGGAGTGTCCCTATAGACACCCCAAAATTAGATTTTCTTAGCCCTATAAAATGCTCCAGAATTAGATTTTCCTTGCCCTCTCATTTCTGAGTGATGGGCTTTGTCAGACTCTAACTGGCAAATAAACTTTCTGTGTGTGAATCTCATTGCCTGGTTTCTGAGTTGCTCACCTGTGGTTCCCTTTCCTTTCACTATTTTTTTCTGATAAGAAAATAAAAGCATGAATCACTTAATAATAGGAATCATGAGGACACACGGTTTCAATGAATAAGAGAGAAAGAGGAGGGAGTAGTCTAATATATATATTTTTTCAGTAAGAAATAGTTCCATAAATGAAAGCTACAGATAAGTTAACCATAAGAAGTATTAACAGGATGCTATAGTTTTAACCTTAAATGTCCCCCAAGGCCAATAAGTTTAAGACTTGTTCCCCGTTTGGCGCTTTTGGGTATGGCAAACTCTTTAAGATGTTAGGTCTCTTAGGAGGTGTTTGGGTCTTTTTTTTTTTTTTTTGTATTGGAACCAGGAATTGAACTCAGCCACTGAGCCACATCCCCAGCCCTATTTTGTATTTTATTTAGAGACAGGGTCTCACTGAGTTGCTTAGGGCCTCGCTAAGTTGCTGAGGCTGGCTTTGAACTCGCGATCCTCCTGACTCAGCCTCCCAAGTTGCTTGGATTACAGGCGTGCGCCACCACGCCCTGCCGTGTTTGGGTCTTTGAATGGCATCGTGAGATCCTTCTTTGCTCCTCTTCCTCTCTTTTTCATTTTCCAGTCATGAGGTGAGTGGTTTTGCTCTACAGTGTGTTCTTCCCATAATTTACTGCTTCACTATAGCTCCAAAAGCAATAAGACCAACCAATCATGGACTAGAAATTCCAAAATTATGAGCTAAAAATACCTTTTCTCTTCATAAGTTGATTATCTTAGGATTTATTACAGTGAGAGAAAACAAACATAAAAGGTAGCATAACACAATTAATATAAAAATTGTATCAGTTTCTGCTATTGAATTAAAAATGAAAAATTACAATTAATTATTGGTTTTACAATTAAAAAATGCTTTCACTTGGCTTAAAGCATCAACATTATTTTGTTTTAGTCAATAAAATGAGCTAACAGCTATCTCCTTAGTATAACCAGAGCCATTATTTTAGAGTCAACCAACAGAACATTGTTCAGAATAAGTATGCACAGTCAAATGCCCACAGCACCCAAGAGAGATTTTTAAATGATATTATGTTTCAATTTGCATTTCTCTAATTACTAGAGATGCTGAACACTTTGTTGTGTATTTATTGATCGCCTGTTCATCCTCTTCTGTAAAGTGTCCGTCCAGATCCCTGGCCCATTTATTGATTGGGTTCTTTGTATTTTTGGTGTAAAGTTTTGTAGGTTCTTTATAAATATTGGAGATCAGTGCTCTATCTGAAGTGCCCATGGTAAAGATTTTCTCCCACTCTGCAGGCTGTTTTTTCACATTATTGATTGTATTCTTTGCTGAGAAAAAGCTTTTTAGTTTGAGTCCATCCCATTTATTGATTCTTGCTTTGATTTCTTGTGCTTTGAAAGTCTTGTTAAGGAAGTCTGATCCTAAGCCAACATGATGAAGATTCAGGCCTGCTTTGTCTTCTATTTGGTGTAGGGTCTCTGGTCTAATTCCTAGGTCCTTGATCCATTTTGAGTTGAATTTTGTGCAGGATGAGAGATAGAGGTCTAATTTCATTTTACTACATATGGATTTCCAGTTTTCACAGCACATCTTACTCTGATTAGAATGGCTTTTATCAAGAACAAAAGCAATAATAGATGTTGGCATGGCTGTGGGGAAAAAAGCACTTTTTTTCATTGATGGTGGAGTTGCAAATTGGCATAGTCACTCTGGAAAGCAGTGAGGAGATTCCTCAGAAAACTTGGAATGGACCCACATTTTGACCCAGTTATCCCACTTCTTGGTTTATACCCAGAGGACTTAAAATTAGCACACTACAGAAACACAGCCACATCAGTGTTTATAGCAGGTCAATTCACAATAGCTAGACTGTGGAACCAACCTAGATGCCCTTCAACAGATGAATGGATAAAGAAGATGTGGTATATATACACAATGGAATACTACTCAGCCATAAAGAATAATAATAATATGGTATTTCAGATAAATGGATGAAATTGGAGATTATCATGCTAAGTAAAATAAGCCAATCCCCAAAAAACAATGGACGAATGTTTTCCGTGATAAGCGGATGATGATATAGAATCTGGTTGCGAAGAGGGTGAGAGTGGAATGGAGGATCTTTAGATTATGTACAGGGAAATGAGAGGGGGAGAGGGCGGGGGTATGACAAATGGTGGAATGAGACAGACGGCATTACCCTATGTACATGTGTGATTAACAAGAATGATACGAATGTACATCATGCACAACCACAGAAATGAAAATTTGTACCCCATATGTGTACAATGAATCAAAATGAAGTCCGTAAAAATAAAAAAAAATTATAAAAAAGTTTCAAAGGCATTACAACTGTATGTGAATTTAAAATCATTTTCACATTATTCAAAGTATTTAAAAATATACATGTATACACAGTACTTCGGACATATATGCCCACTTCTAAAATTCCACTAAGCCTGGATAAGTAAGAGTTTTCCTCACATACATGCAAGAAGAACTGAATCAGAGAAAAAGTTTTATATTTAAGAATGCTGACTATTATGGTTTGAATGTGAGGTGTCCCCTAAAATCTCATGAGTGAGACAATTCAAGAATATTCAGAGGTGAAATGATTGGGTTATGACAGCCTTAACACAATCAGTGAATTAATCCCCTGATAGGGATTTACTGAGTAGTAACTGAAGGTGAGGAGGATGTGACTGGAAGAGGTGGGTCATTAGGGCTGTGCCTTAGGGGTATATATTTGGTGAGCTGAGCTTAGTCTCTGCTTTCTGATCATCACGTGAAAGGCTTTTATTCTCTACCATATTCTTCAGTCATGATATTCTGTCTTACCTAAAGCCCTGAGGAATGGAGCAAGCCCTGTATGAACTGAAACCTCTGAAACTGTGAGCCCATAAGTAAACTCTTCCTCCCCTAAAATTGTTCTGGTCAGTCTTTCAGTCACAGCAGCAAAAAGCTGACCAAAACACTGACCTTCAATTCACCTCTGCAACCTTTAGTTTCTGGAGGATGGAAAAAATTCTATCTTGCTAAGAAGTCACCTCTACTCTATAATGATTTCCTTCCACTAGTATTACAATAGCAAGTCGGAGTAGTTCTTCCTAAATGCAAGTGTTCATATCAAGATTATCTAATCCAGTAAATTACTACTAAGCATACCATTTAAAATAATGAAGAACAAAGCCAACTACACATATGTTTATATGCATTATCAACATCAGTTAGCCTTGAAAATATTTTTAGAGATTTAGCAATTTGTTTTATGAACACATTTGTTGGGATTTCATTGACCTTTCATTAAGGATTGATGTCTGCATTTTTATGAATTCTTGGAGTTCCTAATAAACTAATATTGATTTAATATAAAATTATAATTGGGATAATTTTTTTTTGGAAAAGTTATGTTATCATTGGTTACTGTGATGTTTATGTATTAGCAGTGTTAAAATATCAAGGACAAATTCGTATGGCTATTAATCTAGAGATATTTTGATCTACAAATGATGATCTGACCAGTAGTTGTTGAGGCCTGTGAAATTGAATTTCCTGCTTCCTGGGGGTGGATATGTTTGGAGAATTCTTTGTTGTACTTCTCAATGTTTAATGTAAGTAAAAATGCTCTCATTCTAGAAACACTTTTGTTATCTAGGATTCAGTGAGGCTTTTTCTCTTACATTACTTGTAATTTAAATGCTGGATGTATGTAAAGTCTGTTCAGGTTTCTTCTCTTCCATGTATAACTGTATCTATATAATTTCATCTAGTACCATGATTTTATATGTAAATGACTGACTTAACTAAACATTGTAGCCTGGATTATAAGTAGTAATTTCTGACCCAAAAATATACAAATAAATAAAAAAAAATAACAATTTCTCAACAAATTGTTCCCTCCAAAGCTTTCCTATGTTAATGAATGATACTACCCAAATATCCATCACCTATTTGGTCCCAGAACCAAGGAATGTCTTTGATTCCTCTCTTTCTTCATATTCAAGCCACTTCTATTAATACATTTAATGGATGGCATCTTTAAGACACTATCAAACATTTCTTAACAATTCTATCATAAAACTCAAAACATCATTACATCTTGTTCGAATTTCTGAAAAAAAAAAAAACACTCTTGAACTTGTCTTTCTGCCTTTATTCTACTTAAAACCTGTTTGATAACCAAACAAAATAATCATTCTCAAGGGTAAATTAAATTTCTTCACACCCTTGCTTAAACTCCTGTGACTCTCCAGAGCAGGTAGAATATTAACTAGAGTTCATCTTTAACCTGGAAGACCCAAGACTATCATCTCTAATTCACTTACCTCTATTATCACCATCTATCATGAAATTAAAACTCACTGGGATTTTTCTACCCTTAAATATTCCAAATACAATCTTGTGTTCTAATATAAGTACTTCTAGTACAAAACAATGGGTCGTGATTTTTCCCATACAGTTTTAAAAAACAGAAATTAGGATTATCAGTTATATTATGTATTCCTTTTCCTTTTATCAATATCACCAGCTATTTTTCTTTTTACAACATGAAATTAATAAAATAAAAATTATTATGTTTACTGTGATTTTTTAATGAAAGTTTCCAATAGAGTTACCTTTGATACTTATAAAAATTTTTTAAAAGGCTCTCAGAGTGACTTTTGAGAACCATGTAGTTAGATTTCAGCTCTCAGAGAAATATTAAGATGTTGCAACACAGAAGAAAATATCCCAAAGTATGGCACTTTGGCATGCCAAATACTTTAAACTAAAAGTCACTGGAAGGGTCTTGAAAGCAACGTCTCTCTGATATTTTCCTGCTCTCTAGTCTGCCATAAATTTATCTGCCCTGACAATTGTCATAGACCCCAGGTTTTTCTTCCCCAGTGCGAATCATAAAAACTAGAACCCCTCTTCCCCAAAGCAAGTCATAGAACCTTGAAATAGTACTCTTGCCTCTTCACAATTTTCCTTGAAGCAGCTGGCCATAAATACATTTTCTGACCTCCTTTGTCTGATATTATGTCATAAGACCCTTGTTCCAGAGAGGTTATATCTTATATGCAGGGGGAAAGAATGCTATAAAGTGTAAAGAGTGCAAGAAGCATCTGAACAGACAAATATCACTGAGTTTTCCAACATCAACCTATTACAGTTAGATCATACCATTTTGTCCTATCACATTTCTACATGGCTATTCTTAACTATTACAATAAAGCAGATCTTTTCCCACAGTTTTTCAGATATTCATTTCTGAAGAGCCCCTGCTACTTAAAAATTTTGATTAAATAAATTTATATTGTTTTTCTCTTGTTATTCTGTCTTTTATTTTAGGAGTCTTGACTACAATTTGTATGATGACTTCTGGGAATTATCACACTTTTTTTTTTTGCCCCTACAAAGATTATAAAGGAAAATGGTAGTAATTGAAAAGTAGAATATGCTATACAAGACTTACCATGATTCAATTTATGATTTTTTTTACTTTAGGATGATGCAAATAAGATATGTATTTGATAGAAGCTGTATTTTCAATTTTAAATTCTGTTCTTTTTGCAGGATAGCAGTATGTGGTATAATACTCTTGAATCAGAAGCAAGCCACAATTTCCATACATTCACAAGATTATGATGGTAAACAAATAGTACTCTACTGTATTGTGTTGTTAAGCTATGATGTTCAGACTGTTAAATGTATTAAATGCATTTTTCAACTTATGGTAATTTTGATTTACAATGGAGTCATCAGAATTTAACCTCACTATAAGTTGAGGGGATGCTCTATTTCAAAGATGTCATAACCCAGAAAACAAGAAATACTACTAATTGGTTTAGAGTTATACTTTCAATGGCATTACTTTCATGAGTTATTGTGAACTATTGTAGAAAATGTACAACTGTCTAAAGAGATGAATGCAAAAAATCCTTGAAGATACTTAATATTGGTTTTCTAATCATAAGTTAACTAAATGAGGTAGGAATGATCTAAGAAGACAATTAGCTTTGGTATTATTGCATCTTTAATATTTTCACTAATCTCTAACAACTGATTTTCTAGTTTGTGTTTAAATAGTTGTGTCTGTAATATACATTTTGAATATCAACATCTGCCTTAATATTTCTTTACCTAAAGGAAAATGAATAGTATTTCATTTATATTAGGGGGAAAATTATAAATGCAAAATATATAATTTAGCATATCTGAACCATAGGGCTATTTTATGTCCATTTCTAATACCTTAATACCAATGTAAAATTAATTTGATGCTACTTTATTCAGATCAGTCAAAGTGATCCAAATGGCCATCCTACCAAAAGTGCTATATAGATTTAATGCAACTAATGCAATTCCCACTAAAATTCCAGTGACATTTTTTATGGAAATAGAAAAACAGTCATGAAATTCATTTGGAAAAATAAGAGGCCCAGAATATCCAAAGAAATCCTTAGTTAGAAAAGTAAAACAGGAGGTAACACAAAACACTTTATACTAAGGAGCTATAGCAACAAAACAGACATGAAGATCAATGTAACTGAATAGAAGACACAGAGACAATACAGTTATCTCATCCTAGACAAAGGCGCCATAAATACATATTGAAAAAGATAGCCTCTTCAACAAATTGTGCTGGGAAAACTGGAAATCCATATGTAGCAAAATGAAATTGAACCCCTATCTTCCCTGCACAAAACTCAAGAGGGATCAAGGGCCTAGGTGTTAGACCAGGGACTCTGTGCCTACTAGAATAAAACGTAGGCCCAACTCTCCATCATGTCTTCTTTGGAACCGACTTTCTCAGTAAGACCCCTAAAGCGCAAGAAGTAAAATCAAGAATCAAGAAATGGGATGGATTCAAACTAAAAAGCTTCTTCTCAGAAAAGGAGACAACCAAGAACATGAAGAATGGGAGAACATATTTGCCACCTGCACCTCAGATAGAGCATTCTCTCCAGGATATGTAAAGAATGTAAAAAACTTAACACCAAAAAAAAAAAAAAAAAAGAAAAAGAAAAGAAAAACAAAAAACAAAAAACAAATAACCCAATCAACAAATGGGCTAAAGAACAGAACAGGCATGCCACAGAAGAAGAAATATGAATGGTCTTCAAGTATATGAAAGAATGTTCAACATCTCTAGCAATTAGAGAAATGCAAATTAAAAACATACATTCATATACATTGCTGGCGAGACTGAAAATTTGTGCAACCACTCTTGAAAGTAGTATGGAGATTCCTCAGAAACTTGGAAAGGAACCACTATTTGGTCCAGTTATCCCACTCCTTGATATACACCCAGAGGAATTAAGGTCAGCACACTACAGTGCTGTGGCCATATCAATGTTTACAGCAGCTCAGTTCACAATGGCTAAGCTATGGAACCAACCTTGGTCCTCTTCAACAGATGAATGACTAAGGAAAATGTGATATGTATACACAATGGAATATTAATCAGCCATAAAGAATAATGAAATTACGGCATTTGCTGGTAAATGGATAGAAGTAGAGACTGTCATGCTAAGTGAAATAAGCCGATTCCCCACCCCAAAAATAAAGGTTGAATATTTTCTTTGATATGCAGATGCTAACACACAATAAGGGGGGAAAGGAAGAATAGAAGTTCTTGGATTAGACAAGGCAGATGGGAATAGGGTAGTAGAATGAATTGGATATAACCTTCCTATGTTCATATATGAATAAATGACCAATGTAACTCCACATCATTTATGACCACAGGAATGGGCTCCTAATTAGAATAGGTTATACTCCATGTATGTATAATATGTCAAAATACATTCTACTCTCTTGTATGTCTAAAAAGCATAAATAAAAAAAGAAGAAGAAAGAATATATGTTCACTCTCTGTGCTCAACTCTCTTTCTTTCTGTTTCTTCTTGAGGAATGTGCAGGGTGTAAGAGTAGGGGCCTCAGGCTGTCAAATCCTTTGTTTTTATTGTTGTTCACTGAAGATGTCAGTTGGTGTTCAAAACTCTTCTGCTTCCCTTCTCATCAGTGTGATATGGTTTGGGATGGGAAATATGGTCAGCTATGCTCCAGAGTGAAGTCTAAACTGGGTTCTCTGAGATGAGTTCCTATAGGTGGAGCTCCCAGGGGTGGGTCTTAGGTCTAGTGTGGCCTCAAGTGCTTTATTGTGTAGCTAGTTGTCTTGCATACAAACAGTATTCCCATTGCTTGAAACCCAGGTCTCAGAGCTATGAGAAATGCCCTTTCTCTCTAATCCACCATCTTGCTGAAATTTTAGTATGTTTTAAGCTGCTAAGGTCAGCTTAAGACCCCAAAACCTTGCTGACAGAGGTGTTGGGGTGCTCACTGGCTGGGCACAGGTGGCAGCATAAGCAGTAGCAGAAGGAGGAAGAGGCGGAGAATCCACCTGTCTTATCTCCCTCCCAGCCGGCAGCATGTACTGGTTCCTTGGGGGACGCCTGGCAGAGCACCAAGACTGGGGAGAGGCAGCTACTTAAGCAGCAGCTGCTGTGCATGACTATGCTAAATCTGGCTTGGAGAACTTCACGTTCTTAAAGGAAAGCAAGGCAAATAAAAAAAAAAAAAAACCACTGACTTATTTGTACAATAAATCATTGATAAATAAGGTAAAGACATAAGAGAAAAGAGTGCTTAACTGATATGTGAAGGAGTGGCAAGGAAAGATTTGTAGACTTCCCACTTGATTTGGATTTTGAAATAGAATGGACATTTGTCTAGCAGAAGTATATGGGACATTGCGTTCTTAGAGTTTCCAAGTGAAAAAGCAGTGAGGATGGAAAGATAAGAAGTGTTTCAAGGTAAAATGATGACCTTGCTTTTGCTTAAATACAAAATGAGACTAGAATATAAAAATCAAAGAACTCATGAGACCTTTAAAAACTTTCCCTGATATAATTTGAAGCTTGAAATATATAAGAATCAAATTGCTAAATTAATTTACTTATGAAATAGCCATTAAATGTCCTTTTTTGAGTTTAGATGGATGAATAGAGAGCATCTATTTTCATCTTATATTATTCTAAAGGATATTTTAAAAAGCTTCGGTTATACAGTTTCTTCCTTTTTGTTAGTCTAGTATTGGTCATTTCCTATTCATTCAGCAAATCTCAAATAGTTTTAATCTCAATAAAATTTTCCTTTATTAATATTATAAAAAATAGCCATAGACAATTGCATCGTTGTATCTATATATTTTACACAACATCCTTCTCCACTGTAAGTGTCATCCTAAGAGATAATCAGAACAAAACATTTTCCAGTTCATGGTTATGCACTAGATCCTTGGTGTAATAGCTTAATAAATACATAACTACCACATTTCTATTTATACCCACGTTGCATGTAAAATATCTCACCAACAAAATTGAGTCCTGAAAGGCCAAAATAAAAGTCTAAGTGCTTTTTTATATGTTGTTGATTGCTAGTTATGATTATTATAAATATTGTCTAGATTTTTAGTTATTGACCTCTAATTTTCCATTCAAAACTTTTCACATTAACACAGCCTATTGTGGAAAATTATGTAATTTATAATTAGCACACATTTATGGTAATCATGTAATGATCTGAAAGCTAATTAAGCATGCAATAGATGCCTACTGGCATAAATACTGAGTTGATATAAGCAAACATAATTACAGAATGCAAAATTTGTTGTTAATTGCAAATCCAAAGAGTAAATTGAGTTTGCATCTTCTAGTGAATTAATGGATTTAGGCATTGGTGAATGTGTCATAGTATCACAGAAAGACAACTAACCAGACAAATGTTTCTGGATGACAACACACCCATGGAATAATCTTGTTCCCTCCCCTGGAAAAAGTTTTTAAAACTGGTTCAACCTATGCAGCTGACTACAAATTTATAGAACCTGCAGAAAACAGAAGAACACATTAAATACCACCACAATGAATTCTTTCTTTCTAGTTCTTTTTGGCTGCCTTCTCTCTAGCCTAAATGTTAATTACTCTGATTTGATCATTATAAATGGTATACATGTATCAAATTACCACACTTCACCTCATAAATATGTAAAGATATTTGTCTCAGTAAAACATAAACAATTTAAATAAAGATCACCTCAGTGGTGCAAACATGTAAGTACAAAGCATGAGAAATAATACCAAATGCATCATTCTTATATTTTTATACACAAATTTTATTAGCACATATTAATTTACTCCAGTGTAATGTTTTTACACATGCATACAATGTACACTGGTAAATTCAATAACCCTTTTTATACCTGACCCTCACACCCTGACCAATTTCTAGTAATCACTGTTTTTATTTTAGCTTCCAAATATGAAAAAAAACATGTCATACTTATCTCTCTTTGGTTCATTTCATTTAACTTAATGATCTCTAATTCTATCCATCTTGCTGCACATTACAAAATCTGTTTATGACTGAATAATACTCCATTGTATGCATATAAAAAACTTTATCCATTTTTTCCATTGAGCAACAGTTAGTCTGACTTAATACCATAGCTGTTGTGAATAGTATCACAATAAACGTGGTAGGCAGGTATCTTTTTGCTATGCTAATTTCATTTCTTTTGTATGTATATCCAGAGGTGGATAGATGGATCATATGGTAGGTGTCTGTGTTTTAGTTTTGGGAGGAAAC
The DNA here is from genome assembly GCA_020662805.1 of Glaucomys volans. Lineage (NCBI taxonomy): Eukaryota > Metazoa > Chordata > Mammalia > Rodentia > Sciuridae > Glaucomys > Glaucomys volans. The sequence continues at coordinate 313,454 of JAJEJO010004691.1, read as the reverse complement.
TTCCTATTTTTCTTCATTATGACTATAGAAATTTACATTGCCATACTGTGTAAGAGTACCTTTTCTATCAAATCCTCAAGTATTTGTTATTGCTTAATTTTTTATAATAATCATTCAAATATTGTTGATATGATATCTCATTGTGGTTTTGATTTGTATTTTCTTGGTGTCTAATGATACTTTAACACTTTCAGATGTATGTGTTGGCCATTTATATTTCTCCTTTTGAGAAGTAACTGTTCAGGTTCTTGGCCCATTCTAAAAAATTGGATTACTTGGTTTTTGTTAAGATTTTGTCTCCTTGTCTATTCTGGATAATAACCCTGTGTAAGATAAATAGCTTGCAAATATTTTCTCCAGTTCTATAGATTGTCCCTTAACTCTCTTGATGGTTTCCTTTGTGGTGCAGAAGTTTTTAGGTTGATGTAATCCCATTTTCCTTTTGAAAAAATGTCCTATGCTTTTGGAGTCTTATCCAGAAAATTATTGACTATAGCAATGTCTTGATGTGTTTTCCATATACTTTCTTATAATAGTTTTAGAATTTCAGATCATACACATAGGATTTTGATCCATTCTAAGTTGGTTTTTGTACAAGGTCAAACATTGGTGTCAACTATCAGTGTCTTATCATGTAGAAATCCATTTTTTCCCATACTGTTGATTGAAAAGATTGCCCTTTCTCTAATGTATATTTTTGTTTTCTTTGTCAAGAATGAATTGGATGTAGGTATGTGGGTTTTATGGATCTGTATTCTGTTCCACTGGTCTTTGTGTCTGTTTTTATGCAAATACCACACAGTCTTGGTTACTGTGACTCAGTAGTATGTAATATGATCATACATGTAGGATTTTGATCCATTCTAAGTTGATTTTTTACAAGGTCAAAGATTGATGTCAACTATCAACCTCTCACATATAGAAATCCACTTTTTCCAGTGAAACCTCCATTTTTTTTGGTCTTTTCCCTCAAGATTGTTTTCATTATTCAGGCCCTTTGTGTTTCCATATGAATTTTAGAATTGTTTTCTCTAGTTCTGTAAAGAATGTTATGGGAGTTTTTATGGTGGTTGCATTTAATTTGGATGCATTGATTGCTGTAGGAAGTATAGACATTTTAACAATATAAAATTTTCCAGTATATGAACACAGGAAGTCTTTCCATGTTCTGTATATTTTTCAATTAATTTCATCAGCACTTTATATTTTTCATTCTGGAGATCTTTCACTTTTTTGATTATGTTAATTCATAGATATTTATTTGTCTAGCTACTGTGAATGTGAATTCACATTAAATAAAATAGCATGTGCTGCTATTTTATTGCGTTATTTTGCCTATTCTAATAGTTCTTGGGTGGAGTCTTCACTTTTTTCTATGCATAGAATCATATCATCATCAAACAGATAACTTTGCATAGGAAAAAAGACTTTATGTGTAATAATGGCATTGCAGTTTTCTTAAAGAGTACTTCTTGTTTTTATAATCATGAAAATAATTTTAGGGTTACAGAAAGTTGTTAAAACAATAAGGGTTCCCTGTACAATCCTCCCTGTTTCACTCACTTATCTTAAATAATTGCAATAAATGGTTAAAATCAGGAAATTGAACTACATATGACAAATTTATTCAGATGTTACTACTTTTACATGCACTCATTGTGTGCAAATGTATGTTTGTATGTTTACTTACTTCTATCTAATTTCATCGCGTGTAGATTTCTATGATCACAAGGTCAGTAATGATACAGAGTAGTTCTAATACCTCAAAAATCCATTCAATTCTCTTTTTACAACTCTAGCCACCTCCCTTGTTTCTCTGTTGTTTCACTATTTCTAACATTTGTCAAGGAAAATGTGTTTTCTATTTCCATGATTGTGTCATTTTAATATATATATATATACACATATATATGTATATATATATATAGAGGTGATATATATATGAAAGAAGGGAGGATGCTATATCTTAAAGATATATATATATATTATGCAAAATTTTGTGACTGGATTATTTACCAAGTGTGATTCACTGAAGAGTCTTTGAAGTGGTGTGTATCAGTAACTTATTCATTTTACATTGCTGAGTAGCATTTCATAATATGTATGTACTCCAATTCATTTGCCCATTGGGGCAATTATGAATATCAATAATATTAAGTGCTGGCAAGGAGGTGGGGGAAAAGGTACACTCATACATTGTTGGTGGGAATGTAAATTAATACAACTACTCTGGAAAGCAGTATGGAGATTCCTCAAAAAAACAAAGAATGGAGCCACCAAACTATTCAGCTCTATCAAATCCTACACACACACACACACACAGAAATGCAGTTTTACTGAGTCACAAAGAAGAATGAAATTATGGCATTGACTGGTAAGTGCATGGGATTAGAGAACATTATATTAATTGAAATAAGTCATATTCAGAAAATCAAAATCAGGGATCAAATTTTTTTTATATGTGGAAAGTAGAGTAAAATAAGGGAAAGAAGGGAGGATGATATATCTTCAAGATATATGGCAAATCAGTGTAGTAGAAGAGAGAGATCAAGAGGGAGGGAGTAGGAATGGGAAAGAGGAGGAAAATGGGAAAGAGGAGGAAATGTGGAATGAATTTAGCAAAATTACATGATGTGCATAAATAAATATGCCACAGGGAATTTCACATATATATATATGTATGGAAAGCACCAATTAAGGATTGATAAACAGATGAGCAAGGGGAAGATCAGAGGAGTGGAGATAGGGGGGTGGGGGAAGGAACAGGGACTGAAATGGAGTAGGGTAGACTCCATGCATGTATTATTTTGTTGGGATGAATCCAACTATTGTGTATAACTACAATGCTTTTAAAAATTTTCCCATTCAAAAAATATGGATTGTTTCCATCTTTTGAGTCTTATGAATAAACTGGCATAAATATTAATGTGTAGTTTTTTGTGTAAATATAAATTTTAATCTCTGTGATAAAAGGCCAAGAATGTAATTGCTGGGTTATAGGATAGTTGCATGTTCAGTTTTAAAAATAACTGCTGAGTGCTTTTCAAACTGTCTGTAATGTACATCTCCAATGGACAAATGACCCAGTTTTTCTATAGATTCAAACATATTTGGAGTCGTTGCTAAATTTTATATCTGGCTTTCTCAAAGGTCGATAGGATACCTTATTGTTCTTTTAATTTACACTACTCTGATGGTTAATGATGTTGAACATCTCTTCATGTGCTTAATTTTCCATCTGTATATCCTCAAATTTGAAATACTTGTCTTTTGTCCACTTTCTAATTTATTTGATTTTCTTTTTAATATTATAATATGGGAGTTCTTCATATATTCTAGACACATGTCTTTTGTCAGATATGTGTTGCACAAATATTTTCTTCCTGTCTGTAAACTTGACTTCATTCTGTTGTCAGTTGTCAGGATCTTTCTCAAAGCAAACATTTTGAATGGTGGAAGTTTAATTTATTATTGTTATCATTTTTAATTTTATGGTTTGTGTCTTTATTGTGAGAAGATTCAGGACATATTTCTCCCAAACATGGGAACTTTGGCTTCTAAGACAAAAGCAGAAACAGAAAGGGCACTGTTACCTCTCCCCAACCTTCTTCTCTTAAGCATACCAAACTCTGAAAAGAGGTTCTTTCCCAATACCCAGAGGGAAGAAACATTTAGATCTCTGAAGACACTGGGATACAGAAGAATGTAAATAAGTAGACTTTTCTGTATTACCCCAAGTATATTACCATTAGATCATCCCCTTTTGTTCTCCAATTATATTTATCTGCAACTATCTACTCTTAATCATACCTAAAGATGAATAAAAATACACATTTACTTCTTTCTTTAGGATGTCATCTCATTATGAATTTCTCTACATTATGTAAAATGCATTAAATAAATTTTTGTAGCGTTCTCTTATTATTCTGTTTTTTTTTTCTTTAATATGTGGGGTAAATTTGAACTACTAATAGGTGAGAAAAAGAGTTCTCCTCTCTCCAAGAGGTGTCATGTCTATGCAACACTGAATAACCATGGGTTTCAAACCTTTCCTTCCATAATTTTCTTAAAATGAATTACTGCTCTCCATTTAGATTTATGTCTCATGTTGAATTAATTTGTGTGCAGTATGTGAGACCCAAGTCAATATTAATTTTCTCTGTATATCAGTGTTCAATGTGCTCTAGCACCATTCTTGACATGAGAATCCTTCCTTCATTGAATAACTTTTGTGCCTATGTCAAAAATCAGTTGTGAGTTGTTTGTAAGACTGTTAGTCTACTAAAATTTTTATTGCATTTATCTAAGTGTTATGTCTCTTAAAATACCAAATCATTTATATTACTGTGATTATATGTACACTAGTCAGCTTTGTTGCTACAGTGACCAAAAGTCCTGACAAGAACAATTTTAGAGGAGGAAAGTTTACTTAGGGTATTGTAGTTTCAGAGGTCTCTGTCCATAGATGTCAAGTCCATTCCTCAGGGTCTGGGATGAAGCAGAACATCATAGCAGAAGAGCGTGACAGAATAAAGCAGCTGAGAACATGGCAATAGAAAGTCAAAAGAGACTCCATTTGCTTGATACAAAATGCATACATGCCCCCCAATGACCCACCTCCTCCAGCCACAGCCTACCCACCTTCAGTTACCACTCAGTTAATCCCTATCAGAGGATATATTCACTGATTAGATTAAAGCCAACATAACCCCATCATTTTACCTCTAAACCTTTTTGTATTATCTCACACATGAGTTTTTGGAATATATCATATATCTAAACCATAACATTCCACGTCTGGTCCCCAAAAGCTCATTTCCATCATTCAATGCAAAATACATTTAGTTCATTTCCAAGCAACCCCATAGTCTCAAGAGTTCCAAAGTTGCCCCAAATTTCAAGTCCAAAGTTTCCTCTGAGACTCAAGGCAAACTTGTATCTTGAGCTCCTGTAAAAATCAAAAGCAATTTACATGTATCCAACATATAAAGGCACAGAGTAAACATTTCTATTCAGAACAATAGGGGCATAGAAAGAAGGAATGGGGCCAAAATAAGACCAAAATCCAGCTGGGCAAATAAATCCTGTAGTTTCATGTCTAGCATCTGGAGCACATGGCGTCATGATACTCTTTCCGAAGGACTTGTCTAGCTCCACCCCTATAACTTTGCTGGTTGCAGCCCACATGGCCTCTCTTCTTGGCTTGTCTCTGATAGATTCCTGCAACTATATTCAGCAGATGTTCATGGTACTGGCATTTTTTAATCTCAGGGGTCTCCAGTGCAGGTTTCGCTTCCTCCCCACATCTCCACTCATTGCCCTATCATGGACTGCCCACAAGGGTTCTGACCCTGGAGCTCATTTCCTGGCCTCCTGGGCCTACCTGCAAAATCTTGGTTGGAAGTCTCCATGACCCCTGAACTTCAGCATCTTGCAATCTTGCAGAACCAGCACCAAGTGGTTACCACCAAGGTCTGCTGCCATCTTGAGCAGTAGCCAAGTTATAAGGTACCTGGCTGTAGCAGCCTCTGAATGAATGAGTGACTGAACATGGTGAAAAAACTTCCGAGGCTGCCCTGTGCAAGCCTGGTGCCCCACTTGTCTCTTCTCAAAGGAATTTTTACTTTTATCCCTTGAGCCTGAGATGACTGTGGTCTTGCCAATTTCTGAGATGCCCTCAAGCCATTTTTCTTATTGTCTCTGTGCAAAGTCTTTAGCATTTCTTTAGTCAAAATAATCCTTTTACAACCACATATTCCTTGGCCCCAGTTTTATTCCCACCTTTCAAGTTCTAGTTTTTCAAATGTTTCTGCTCTGCTTTCTGTTTTTGAATATCATAATAAACACATCTAAAAGCTTCCAGCAATGTCCATGCCACTGCCTGAATAATATGCTACTTAGAAATTTCTTCAGACAGATTAAGAAGTTCATCACTTTTAAATTCAGCCACACAGATAGTCTCAGGACACCGGCAAAATGTAGACAATTTCTTAGCCAGAAGGTAACACTAATAGCGTCTAGTCCAATTACCAAAAGTGTCCTTCATTTCCTCTGAAACCTCTTAAGCCCTGTCTTTATTGTGCACAATTCTATTGGCATTCTGGTCTTTTGAGTTCCCACCAGAAATACCCATTAAGCTGTGATTACAACAGTCTAAAGCTTTTCAAGCTTGCTTGGCTAAATTTTTCAAATTTTTTCCCATAAACTAAAAAAGCTCCAAAAACTTCAGAACCACATTGTCAGGTTAGTCACAGCAATGACCCCACTTCTCGGTACAAATTTCTGTTTTAGTCACTATTTTTGCTGCTGTGACCAAAAGACCTGATGAGAGCAATTTTAGAGGGGCTGCAGTTGTAGCTCAGTGGTAAAGTACTTGCCTAGCATCTGTGATTCACTGGGTTTGATCCTAAGCACCATAAGAAAATAAATAAATAAAATAAAGATATTGTGTTCATCTACAGCTAAATATTTTTTTAAGAAGAACAATTTTAGAGGAGGAAAATTTTATTCGGGTTCTCACAGTTTCTTAGATCTCAGTGCATAGTGGGCCGAATTGTTTCCTCAGGGCATGGAATAAAGTATCATGGCAGAAGAGTGTGGCAGAGGGAACATGGTATCAGGAAGCCAAGAGACTCCACTTGCCAGATACAAAATATGTATTCCAAAGGTATGCCCCTAAAGACCTACCACCTCTAGTCACCCCCTATTTGCCTTCAGTTACCACTCAGTTAATCCCTATCAGGGAATAAATTTGCTAATTGGGTTAAGGCTCTCATAACCCAATCATTTCATCTCTAAACATTTTTGTGTTGTCTCACACATGATTTTTGGGGGGACATCTGATATTAAATCATAAAAATGTATAATCTTAATCATAGGTAGTGTGATTGTTTACATTTTTCTGTTTTTTAAAATTATTCTGCTACTTGGCTTTGTCGCATACCTTCTAAAATCAATTTTTCTATATTCATGAATTTATCTGCAAAATCTCTTGATGGGATTCTGATTCAAATTGTTTTAAATTTGTGAAAAAGTGATGGTTTTACTATGTTGAATCATCCAATCTATGAAGATGGTAGGTCTCTTACTGCCTATGGTTCTGTGTAGGAGTGCCTGAGGATACAGAGCTCAGGCGCTTTCCTTTCCTGTAATTGGTCTGATCACGAGCCAATCACGAGCCTAGCACAGCATGCTCGGGAGCATGGCACGGGGGCGTTAACAGTTGTTGGTAATTGTAATTAGCGAATATCTGCTATGTAAGCCTGCTTGTTCCGCATTAAACGGAGCCTGGTCTTCAGAACCCGAGTTCCCAGCGTGCTGTTAGCACCGTCGCACTCACCCTCCTTACCCCCACAGGACACTCCTGTTCCACTTTACAACAGTTCTGGGTTTGATGTATCTGCTCAGCAAAGTATTGAAGAACAGGGCTCAGAGACAGCAAGAAAGTAGCAGGTTTACTGCACAAGTGACAGTAACAGACTTCTTGGAAGAGAAGGGTCCCCAGAGCTGGGAATCCAGTGGAGTTTTGGTTTTTTCTTCCTAAGGTTTCTGGGGTTTCCTCCTTTCTTTATCTTTTCCCCTGTTCACAATCTTATTTATGGATGCCTCCTGTGTCCATGCATCTATTTTAATTTATCTATTGTAACCTAGCTTAGGGACACAAATGTAGAAGTGTTTGCCTGATTGGGTCCACTGATTTTGTCTATGAGCATTTTTGTCAACCAGGAAATTGATCTTGTGAAAGGCCTTCTCCATGTTCCTTTGTTTTGGCGCCACCCCAGACTTTCTTACTCGCCATCTTACCCTGGCTGTCCACAGTCTTCTATATGACCCTCAGATCCATTTACTTAAATTTATATTCATTTCTTTTACTAACGTTTTATAATTTTTAACATGCAGATCTGTAGCGATTTCACTAAAATTGTACCTAAGTGTTTAATCTGAGATGTAACTGTAACTGGTACTATGTTTTAATTCCAGTTTCCATGTGTTCATTGCCAGCATATAAAATTGTGATTGATTTGAGTTAGCGATTTTTGTATCATGCAACTTTTTTTTTTTTTGAACCAAGGATTGAACTCAGGGGCACTCGGCCACTGAGCCACATCCCCAGCCCTATTTTGTATTTTATTTAGAGACAAGGTCTCACTGAGTTGCTTAGGGCCTCGCTAAGTTGCTGAGGCTGGCTTTGAACTTGAGATCCTCCTGGCTCAGCCTCCCGAGTCACTTGGATTACAGGCGTGTGCCACCACGCCCGGCTCTCATGCAACATTTTTTGGTTGATCTGGGGATAAAATCCAGGGCCTCATGCATGATATGAAAGTGCTTTACCACTGAGTTATACCCCAAAGCCCTATGCAGCATCTTTTTAGCACACTTATTAATGATCATAGGATACACACACACACACACACACACACACACACATCAATTTCTATATATATTTATCTATACATATCCCCAGACCTTTCTTGTACTTTATTTAGAGACAGAGTCTCCCAGAGTTGCTTAGGGTCTTGCTAAATTGCCAAGGCTGGCTTTGAACTCCTGATCCTCCTGCTTTAGCCTCCCAAGCTGCTGGGATTACAGGAATGCACCACTGTGCCTGGTAGGATATTTTTATAAAAATGATTCTTTAGGATATTCTGTATAAAGTGTTATGTCACCTTCAAACAGAAAATAGAGACAATTTTGTCTATTCTCTTTCAATCCAATCTTCATGTCTTTTATTTCTTCTCTCGTTGTTTTGTTTTGTTTGGTTTGGTTTTGTTTGTTTTTGGCTTTTTGCACAGACAGTGTAGATAGATGATTGGGTTGAATCAGGAAGATGGAAGTTGATTTGGGTTTGGGAAAATGTAGACTGCCTCTGGGATATTGAAATACTAATACCTCCAGATCCCTTCCCCCTCCTCTTCCACCCTTTACCAAGTTTATCTGCTTATAGGGAACTGTTCCTCCCAAAAGGTTGCTAATGAGGAACCTCTGGGTGGCCCTTCCCCAGCCCACCTTTTCGGGCAGACACAGAAAGGCACCCTTGGAGGGCTTCCTTCTCACCTTTTGGTTCCTCTCCTGGCCACTGATCAAGTGTGCAGGATTGGGAGAGGAGAGAACCAAGATAAGGGGAGAAGGAAAGCATGAGAACAAAAGAATTCTAAAATGTATAAAATGAACAAGACATCACCACTTCTTTGGACATCCAACTCTGGGGCTCCTTCTCTGCAGAGAAGTCTATCTCTGTTCTGTCCTTCAAATAGAGCTTTCTTTCTATGCTTGCCTCAGAGTTTTTTGGGTGTTCAATTTTCACATCTGGGGAAATGGAACTAGGCCCCAATTGATTTTCACTAGTGGTATCACTAGGACTTCCACTTATATGTGTATCATAAGTGGTGATAGTAGATATTCTTTCCTTTTTCTCAGTCTAAGAAATAAAAACACTTTTCCACCATTAAATAATATGTAAATTGTAGATTTTTAACTGCTGTGACCAAAAGACCTGACAAGAACAACTTTAGAAGAGGAAGTTTATTTGGCAGTTAGAGTTTCAGAGGTGCCAGGTCCTAGACAGCTGGCTTCATTGCTCTGGGCCCTAGATGAGGCAGAACATCTTGACAGAGAGTGTGACATAGGAAAAAAGTTTAGAACATGGTACCAGGAAGCAGAGAGACTCCTTTCACCAAGACACAATATATAACCCAAAGGTATGCCCCCAATGACCCACCTCCTTCAGCCACATCATATCTGCATATAGTTATCACCCAGTTGATTTCTATCAGATAATTAACACACTGTTTAGGTTAAGGTTTTTATCAGCCAACCATTTCACCTCTAAATGTTCTTGCATTGTCTCACACAAGAGCTTTTGGGAGACATCTCATATCTAAACCATAACACTGAATGCTGAACCATTGCTACAATGTGACTAAACTCTACATGGTGATAGTGTATAATTGTTTTTATATATCACCTTTTTCTATGTATATTTTGAGGAGTTTTTGTGTCAGATTTAATGAAAGGTATTGGTCTATAGTTTTCCTTTTCTTATACTGTGTATCTGGATTTTATATTAGGGTATACTTGTCTCCTTAAATATGTTGGAAATAATCCCTCATTTTTTATTTCCTAAAAAAGATTGTGCAGATTCTTTGCTAGTTTATCTTTAAATATTTAATAGAATTTTCTGGTAAAATCTTTTAGAAATAAGAAAAATTTCAATGTTAGACCATTTGTTACTGTCACATTGATCACCAAGTCTATTTTATTCCCAGTGAATTTCCTCTTTGTTGTTCAAAATTGGTAAACTATATTGACCTGTCTTCAAGTTCACTGATCCTACTTTCCACACTCTCTTATTGAGACCATTCAATGAGTTGTTCTTATTGTTGATATTTTCTATATTTAATTTCCATAATTTCCATAAGGTTATTTTATCAATTACTTTAATTTTGGTACCAGGAACTGAATCCAGGGGCACTTAACCACTGAGTCACATCCCCAGACCTTGTTAAATTTTTTAAAAAATTTGAGCCAGGATCTCATTAAATTACTTAGGACCACACTAAGTTGCTGAAACTGGCTTTGAATTTGCATCTGCTCTCAGCTGCTGGGATTACAGGCATGCACCACTGTGTCCAGCCATAAGATTGTTGTTTTTAACTCGTATTTCTTTCCTAAAGTGTTCCATAGTTTAATTTTTTTTCATATATTTTAATGTATTTTTAAATTCTATTAAAGCATTTTTTTGATGACCACATTGAAACCATTACCAGTCAGTTTTACCATCTGAATAATGACAGGGTTGGAATGTGTTTTCATCATGATTCTTCAGAAAAACAGAACTGAAAGAATCCAAAGGCATCAAAACCAGGGATGCCAGTAACAAGAAACAGCCCAAGCCCCATATCATTAGAACCAAAGAAACTGATGGTTTAGTTTTCAGTCTGAGGATGAAGGCCCAAGAGCATGGAGGCATCCTGGTGTGAATCCCAGACAAAACTGCTGGAGAATCTGGAGTAAAGATGTCTAAAAATAAAAAAAGAAGGACATCCAGACTTCAGAAGAGAAATACCTGATTCATTGTTTCTCTGCCTTTTGGTTCTATCTAGAACTCCAAAAGACTGGATGGTGCCTGCCTACCCACATTGAGGATAGATTTTTCCCACAAGATCTACCTACTCAAGGATTCATACACCCTCAAAACATACTCACCTAAGACACCACAGACACACCTAAGACTGATGAATAATTTTAATAAATTGTCAAACTACCTGGATTTACCTTTCGGCAAAAGGAGAATGTACTTGGTGCCCAATGAATATAAATACTGCTTTACCAGTTATCTTGATATCCCTTAATCCAGTCAAATTGACACCCAAAAGAAACCATCGGTCTACTCTTTCTCAACCTTTCATTCTATGCATCTCAATGAAGCACGGTCAATCTCCAGATAATAACAGAATCATAGTTCCACCTGTTAGAATATAGCTATCTTGCATACAACCCAAAATGTAGTAGATTTTTTTCCCAGAAGAGGAGGTAAATCTTTTGAGTGATGTTTACTCCTCTACTTTTATTCAGTAACTTAAATACTATGATACAAAATTAACAATAATTAAATAACAATATAAATTCAATATACCCTATGTGATAAGAAATAAGAGAGAAAACAGAGATTTTTTTTTAACACATATACACACATACATACATAGACACACACACAAATGTGCTGTTAACAACTAGACTGGACGTGTGGTAATGGCCACTGCTGCCATCACTGTTGCCATCATCTGAGGATGTGGCCGCCTCCATGTTGGGACACTGATCAGGGACTAGTAGTACCAGAAGTCCATTATCAAGGTGCCTGAAGGTTTGGATACACCTGAGATCTTCATGCTAGCTGTACTAATAGCCACCATTTTGCTGCTTCTTTACATGGTCACTCCTTTAGGTGAGCACATCCCTGGTAGTCCCTCTAATTGCAAATTAAAACAGCATTGAGATATTGGGACTGCAGTATGGCAGAACCTATGGGAACTGAAACCCAGGTCTGTGAATTTGCAGCTAGGCCTGTGTGGGCTGATCTGAGGTTAGCAATCCTGTGCAAAGTCATGGGCTGGTCTGAGCTTAGCAATCCTGAGGAAAGTCAGGAACTTGGAGCATTTCACTCTGGGGAAACACGTTAGAGAGGCTGGACAAAGCTGGGCCTTCCCCAGCTCAATAAGCCCTGAAGTGCATGAGGACAGGAAGAGCTGGCTATAGTGGATCAGAAGGTTGGAATACGGTGTGAGGGCATCTAGTTATTGGCTGGCCAGTCAGCCAGTTCAGAACTCACCAGGTTTCCAGGACCCACTCAAGCCAGTACTCTACAGGTCCTGGTACCAGCCTGGTGCCTGACTCCCTATCTAATCTGACATCCACTGACCCCTGGTCCCACCATGTCTGCACCAATTCAGCACCCAACAGGGCCCTCTGGCTCCCCAATCCCCAGGTTCTGAACTCGTCCCTAGACCCCAATCTTGCCCAGTGCTCGCAGATACACAGCTAGCCTGCAGATCTCAGTGCCTGGTTTTGATCTGCCCAACACAGAACACTTGTCCATGAAAGGCACACAGATACCAGTACTCAGTCTTCTGGACCATCAAGAAGAGAAGTACCTGACCAGGAATTCATAAGGGCAGGGGTGGGAGAGGTTGGGTTTGGAGACTAAATCAGAGATCAGGAATTTTGGGGTCTGCAGGTGATATAAGGGGCCAAGATCAGGCTCTTACATCACACAAGTAGAATCCAAAGGAGATTCCTGGGGTGCCGTCTTCCAATGTGGATAGGCAATTGCTATATCTCACCACCAGGTGTTCTGTCTCCAGTACTAACCCACCCAACCAAGCCAACCCTCACCATCCTGAGGGTGGAATCACCATTAAAGTCCCAACAACTCCACCTACTAACTGAGAAGGGAAACTGAGAAAGTATTGAACACCAATGGAAACAATTGTTCAAATTTCCACAGAGCTTTTTTTCTTTCTCACATCTCTAACATTTTGAAATCAAGTATCTTTCACAGATCAGTTTATTGAATACTGTGATGTTTGAATAGTATATTAAAGTTTTGTTGTGTATTCCTTTCTTTTTTCTTTTTCTTTTTAATTTTTTTCAATGCATATATATTTTTCCTATTTTATGTTTCCCTTGATTCTCTTTTTCTCTATTCTCTTGCTAAGAGCCAAACTCCATTACTGCCTCTTTCACTCTTTCTACAAATTTTTACTACAATCTACTCTCATCCTTCCTCATAAACATCACATGATACAATACTTATGTTCTGCCTTTGCCAAACGTTTGAAATTGTAAACAATTCTAACAAAGGTATTGTTTATATTGCAGTCACTAATTGAGCATATCATTTCTTTTTATTGAAACAAAACAGTGGACATTTTAATAGGAACTATTTTGTTTAAGGCTGAATACTGTTTGCATTGGGTGCTATTAACATTGATCTGCACCTTAAAGGTAAGGTACTGGAAACCAAGGTAGAAATTGTACTAGCACAGACCCACACGGCAAGATGGGAAGACACAAAAATAACTTGAAAAAAACAAGGAAAGAACGTGCCCCCCCATCCAAGTTGCTCCAATTATAGAATTCATTCAGGAGACAGTAGAAGAAATGTCAGAGAAGGGGTACAGAATGTACACAGTTAGGTTGATCTGTAACATAAAGGAGGATGTAAGGAATGAAATCAGAGATAAATTTCAGGAGGTGAAAGATCACTTCAATAAAAAGATAGAGATTATGAAAAGAAATCAAGCAAAAATCTTTGAAATGAAGACATCAATAAACCAAATTATAAATTCAATGGAAAGTATCACCAACAGACTAGACCACTCGGAAGAGAGAACCTCAGGCAATGAAGACAAAATATGTAATCTTGAAAATTATTGTGAAAACTCAGAGAAAATGGTGAGAAACAATGAACAGAACTTCTAAGAATTATGGGATAACATGAAAAGACCAGATTCAAGATTTATCTGGTTAGAGAAAGGAATGGAGATTCAAACCAAAGTAGTGCAAAATCTTTTCAATGAAATAATAGCAGAAAATTTCCCAAAACTGAAAAATGAAAGGGAAAATCAAATGGAAGAGGCTTACAGGACCCCAAAAGAGCAAAATTACAGTGGTGACTCCCCCACCAAAGCACTTGATAACAAGAATGACTAACATGCAGAATAAGGATAGAATTTCAAAGGTCCCAATGTATTAGATGATATATAGGGGGGAACCAAATCAAATCTCTGCTGATTTCTCAACCCAAACTCGCAAAGCTGGAAGGTCCTGGAACAACATATACCAAGCTCTGAAAGAAAATGGGTGCCAACCAAGAATTTTATATCCAGCAATATTAAGCTTTAGGTTTGAAGATGAAATAAAAACCTTTCATGATAAACAGCAGTTAAAAGAATATACAACTATAGGGCCTGGGGTTATAGCTCAGTTGGTAGAGTGCTTGCCTAGCAAGCACTAAGGCCCTGGGTTCAATCCCCTGCAATGCAAAAAAACAACAAAACAAAACAAACAAACAAACAAAAACACAACTATGAAGCCTGCACTACAGAGCATCTCAGCAAAAATATTCCATGAGGAGGAAATGAAAAATAAAATACTGAAAATGAGCAAAGAGAGGAACTACACTCAAGGAAAAGGCAAAGGAAACTAAGTCAAATTAAAACCCAGAAATAAACCAAAATGAATGGGAATACAAATCATATCTCAGTAATAACCCTGAATGTACATGGTCTAAACTCATCAATCAAAAGACATAAACAGGCAGATTGGATTAAGAAACAGGACCCAACAATATGCTGGCTCCAAGAGACTCACCTCCTAGGCAATGACATCCACACTGAAGGCGAAAGGATGGGAAAAACAAAACAAAACTATCACTTACATGGACTGCATAAACAAGCAGGGGTTTCCATCCTCATGTTAGGTAAAGTGGACTTCAAGCCAAAATTAGTCAGAAGGCACAAAGAAGGACATTTCATACTGTTTAAGGGATATCAGCAAGACATAACAATCATAAATATTTATGCCCCAAATGATGGAGCATCTACGTATAGCAAACAAACTCTTCTCCGTTTCAAGAATCGAATAGACTACAACATAATAATACTGGGTGACTTTTACACCTCTCTCACTACTGTATAGAGCTTCCAAACAAAAATTCAACAAAGAAACTATAGCACTAAATAATACAATCCATAATTTAGACTTCATGGACACATACAGAATATTTCATTCACCAATGAGTAAATATGTCACAACTATATCTGTGGCAACTGGGGCAACGCGAGTGGGTCCCCGTTAGAGGGGGCGAGCCGACAGTCAAACACACACTGTGGGAGATTGCATTCAATGATGGCATCTCAAATTTAATGTGAATGTGTAGCCCTTTTTATACACCAGGTGAATCAGTGAACAAAGCTTGAAACCTGATAGCCGGTGGGTGGCTGAGCCTGAGGTTATGCAGTCACACAAGGGGAGGGGACATGAGGAAGGATGAAGCTCTTCTTGACAGGTGGCCCCCTGGTGGGTCCAGTGTCCTGGAAAGTCTGCCCCCCAGGCATGTATGATTCCAAGGTTTTCCTCAGGAATGCCCTGTTCCGCAACCTAGGGGAACATGTGGCTCAATGGTTTCTTCCTACATCCCCACATAAATACACTTTCTTCTCAGCATCACATGGATTCTTCTCTAAAATACACCACATCTAATACTCAAAAACAACTCTTAGCAAATATAATAAAATAGAGATAATGCCCTGCATTCTGTGAGACCATAATGGAATGAAATTAGAAATTAAGAGCCGGGCGTGGTGGTGCAAGCCTGTAATCCCAGCACTTGGGAGGCTGAGGCAGGAGGATCGTGAGTTCAAAGCCAGCCTCAGCAACTTAGTGAGGCCCTAAGCAGCTCAGTGAGACCCTGTCTCTAAATAAAATACAAAATAGGGCTGGGGATGTGGCTCAGTGGTGGAGTGCCCCAGGGTTCAATCCCCAGTACCAAAAAAAAAAAAAAAAAAAAAAAAAAAAAAAAAGCCACACAAAAAAAAGAAATTAGAAATTAAGGAAAAAATACAAAATAGAAGCTACTATAACACCTGGAGACTAAATAATATGCCATTGAATGCTGAATGGATAGCAGAAGAAATCAGGGATGAAAATTAAAAAAAAAAAACAAAACTTAGAGGTAAATGAAGATAGTGACACAATATATCAAAATCTCTGGGACACTATGAAGGCAGTGCTAAGAGGAAGGTTCATTGCATTGAGCTCATTCACTAAAAGAATACGAAGTCAATGAGTATATGACCTAACATTATATCTCAAAGGCCTAGGAAAAGAAGAGCAAATCAACACCAAAAGTAGTAGAAGACCAGAAATAATTAAAATCAGATCTGAAATTGAAACAAAAGAAACAATTCAAGAAATTGACAAAACAAAAAGTAATTTCTTGGAAAAAATAAATAAAATTGATAAACCCTTAGCCAAGCTAATGAAGAGAAAAAGTTAAATTACTAAAATTTATGATGAAAATGGAAATATCACAATGAACACTACTGAAATACAGAAGATAATTAGAAACTATTTTGAAAATTTATACTCCAGTAAAATAGAAAATCTCAAAGACAATGACAAACTTCTAGAGACATTAGACCTACACAAACTGAATGAGGAGGACATACACAATTTAAATAAACTTATTTCAAGCAATGAAACAAAAGATGACATCAAAAACCAACCAATCAAGAAAATTCCTGGATAAGATGAATTCTTAGCTGAATTCTACAAGATTGTGAAAGCAGAATTAACAGTAATACTCCTTAAATTGTTCTGTAGAGTAGAAAAGGAGGGAAATCTTTCAAGCACATTCCATGAGTCTAGTATCACCCTGATACCAAAACCATACAAAGACATATCAAGGAAAGAAAACATCAGACCAATATCCCTGATGAACATAGAGGCAAAAATTCTCAATAAAATTCTGGCAAATAGCAAACAAAAATATATCTAAAAGGTTACGCCATGATCAAGTGTGGTTCATCCCTGAGGTGCATGCCTGATTCAATATACAGAATCAGCAAATGTAAGTCATCATATCAATAAACTTAAAGATAAGAATCATATGATCATCTCAGTAGATGCAGAAAAAGCATTTGATACAATACAGCATCACTTAACGTTCAAAACACCAGAAAATCTAGGGGTAGGAATATACCTCAACATTGTGAAAGCTCTATATGCTAAACCGAAGTCTAACATCATTTTAAATGCAGAAAAATTGAAATCATTCCCTCTAATTTTTGAAACAAGATAAGGATGTCCATTTTCATCACTTTTATTCAGCATTATCTTTGGAACTGTAGTCAGAACAATTAATCAGAAGAAATAAATTAAAATCATATGAATAGGAAAAGAGAAAAACTATCACTATTTTCCTAGGACATGATGCTATATTAGAAGACCCAAGATCTTCCACCTTAAAATTTCTAGAACTAATAACTGAATTCAGCAAAGTAGCAGGACAAAAATCAACACCCATAAATCAAATGCATTCCTATACATTGGTGATGAAATCCCTGAAACAGAAATTAGGGAAATTACCCTATTCAAAATAGCCTCAAGAAAATAAAAATAAAATACTTGGGAATCAATCTAACAAAAGAGTGAAAGACCTATACAATGAAAAGTAAAGAACACTAAAGAAAGAAATTATAGGGCTGGGGATATAGCTCAGTTGGTAGAGTGTCTGCTTCACAAGAAAAAGGCCCTGGGTTCAATCCCCAGCACCACAAAAGAAAAAAGAAAAAGAAATTATAGAAGACCTTAGAAGATGGAATGATCTCCCATGCTCCTGATTAGGCAGAATTTATATTGTCAAAATGGTCACACTACCAGAAACATTATACAGATTCAATGCAATTCCTATTAAAATCCCAAAGACATTCTTCATAGAAGTAGAAAAAGCAATCATGAAATTCATTTGGAAAAATAAGAGACCCAGAAGAGCCAAGGCAATCCTTAGCAAGAAGAGTGAAGCAGGAGGCATCACAATACCAGACCTGAAACTACACTAAAGAGCCATAGTAACAAAATGGCATGGTATTCACACCAAAACAGACATTTTGACCAATCGTACAGAATAGAAGACACAGAGACAAACCCACATAAATACAGTTTTCTCATACTGGACAAAGGCACCAAAAACATACATTGGAGAAAGATGGACTCTTCAACAACTAGTGCTGGGAAAACTGGAAATCCTTATGTAGCAAAATGAAATTAAACTACTATCTTTCACCCTGCCTGAAACTCAACTCAAATCGGATCAAGGACTCAGGTCCTAGAACAGATACCCTGCATCTAATAGAAGACAAAATAGTCCCAAATCTTCACCATGTCATCCTAGGAACTGACTTCCTTAACAAGACTTCTAAAGCTCAAGAAATAAGATCAATAATTGATAAATGGGATGGATTCAAACTAAAAAGCTTCTTCTCAGCAAAGGAAACAGTCTGTAATGTGAAGAAAGAGCCTACAGCATGGGAAAAAGTCTTTACCACATGCACCTCAGATAGAGCATTAATCTCCAAGATATATAAAGGACTCAGAAAGGTCAACACACACATGCACAAACACACACACACAAACACAAATGGCAATTAGAATGGCAATTATCAAGAATATAAGGAACAATAACTGCTGTCAATGATATGGTGAAATAGGTACACTCATACATTGCTGGTGGGACTTCACATTGGTGCAACCATTATGGAAAGCAGAATGGAGATTCCTCAGAAAACTTGGAATGGAACTGCCATTTGACCCCAGCTATTCCACTCTTCTGCATATACCCAAAGGGGTTAAAAATCAGCATACTGCAGTGACACAGCCACATCAATATTTATAGAACTCCAACTCACAATAGCTAAGCTATGAAACCAAGCTGGGTGCCCTTCAGATAAAGAAAATTTGGTATATGTACACAATGGAATATTATTCATCCTTAAAGTAGAATGAAATTATGGCATTTGTCGGTAAATGGATGGAGCTGGACACTATCATGGTAAGGAAAATAAGCCAATCCCAAATAAACCAAAGGCCAAATATTTCCTCTGATATGTGGACAGTAATTCACAGTAAGGGATAGGGGGAGGTTAGGGAAGAATAGAAGTACTTTGGATTAGACAGAACAGAGAGAAGGGAGAGGATGGGGTATGGTGGTAGGAAGGATAGCAGAATGAATCTGACATTATTATCCTTTGTGCTTATATGACTGCATGATCAATGTGACTCTACATCATGCACAACCAGAAGAATGAGAAGTTGTACTCCATTTACATATGATGTGTCAAAATGCATTCCACTGTCATGTATAACTAAGTAGAACAAATAAAAAATTAGGGTGGAAATTCTGATAATTTCAGGCCTCGTGTTTTTAACTGTTCACAGGACCATAGTTGGCTTTTGTAGGTACCTTCTTCATCTATGTATTTTGTATTCCTTTGGCTTCAGCAAGCACCTCAGCTGGTTGTGATTCTTTATATGAAGCGGTGATTCAAGTCTTTATTCCCAAAGTGTCTAAGCCATTTGTAATTCTGTTTTTATCATTATTCTAATTTCTTATTGATATAATCACACTCCATGCATAAAATACTGAGTCACCCTATATTATCTTATATATTCCAGACTTACTCTTTCTTATCTTCACTAGGAAGTAGAAATCTAATTTCCATTTAATAGTGAGGATCAACTGCTTCAGCCAACACCATTAATCCCCTCTTAGCCTGTGACTCAGAGGCAGGAGGGGCACTTTGTGCCTTGGTGACAGTCTTGACTTAAATTCTAAAAAAATCTTTACTGTGTGTCAGGGTGAAAACATTCCTTCCTCTGAAACTAAGACCTCCAGGCAAACAGAACATAAAGCAAGTGGAACAGGAAGGAAAAATTTTTCTTGTTTGCCCTGGGAATAATGATGAATGCTGTCATACCCATTTCCACCCCCTGATTCCTCAACCCATGAATATTGGCTATGGAGAATCACTATCATCTGTGTGTGTCAGTTTCCTCAAAATATTTGAACCTGGATAATATATAAGAGATATATTTATTTTACAATTTTGTAGGTTGAATGTCCAAACAGCATGGTAACGGTTTTGGTAAAGGCATTTCTGCCTTTATTAAAATATGGAAGATGGCATAGAGGCCATCTTCCATATATGTAAGAGAGAGAGAGAACATGGTGAGACCAAAAGGAGAATGGGGAAAAACCATTATAACAATCTACTCTCATAGAAACTGACTGGTTTTCCCATGAGAACTACATTGCTTACTTCCAAGGGTAGTACTCCTAATAACCTAATTACCTATTACTAAGTCTCACTTCTGTAAGTTCTGTCACTACCAAACATCATTACACTGAGGACAAAGATTCCAATACATGAACCCTTGGGAAACACATTCTAGTGTTGTACCCAAAGAAAATAAAATCATCCAAGCTGATCACATAAAGCCAAAAGAAGCCTTTATTTTTAGCTGGCCAGCGACAATTGCCCTTACTCCTAAAAGCGGGGTGCCGGGAAATCGTGCGCCAGTTCTTTTATTGCCAACTTTTATAGGATGCGGAAAGGGACCAGGGTGGGGCTATAGGGAGGGGAAGAGGTTGGGGTGGGCTATAGGGAGGGGATCTGGGATTGGGGTGGGCTATAGGGAGGGGATTTGGGATTTGGGGTGGGGCTGACTCTCCCAATCAGGATGGAGAATCTCCCTGGGGAACATCAACATTCCAATCTGTTTTCTGTGGCTATAACACTAGCCATATTTAAACTATAACACACATATTGGATGCTCTTGTAATGAGCTTTTTCACTGCTGTGACTAAAAGATCTGTCCAGAACCATTGTAGGGGAGTAAAAGTTTATTTGAGGGCTCATGATTTCAGAGGTATAAGTCCATGGATAGCAGACTCCATTCCTTGGGGCTCTAGGGTAGGGAGATCTTCTAGACAGAAGACTATGGCAGAGGGAAGGAAGCAGATACTCCACTTGCCAGATACAAAATTTATACCTCAAGGTCAAGCCCCCAGGGACACACCTCCTCCAGTCACACCCTGCCACTTCAGTTAATCCCAACAGGGGATTAATTCACTGATTGGGTTAAGACTCTCACAACCCAATCATTTCTCCTCTGAACCTTTTTGCATTGTCTCACACATGAAATTTTGGGGTATACCTCACATCCAAACCATGACATTACACCCCTGGCCCCCAAAAGCTCACAACTATCTCGCAATGCAAAATACATTTTGTCCATTTCCAAGAGTCCCCATAGTCTCAACAGTTCTAAGATTTCTCAAAGTTCAAGTCCAAAGTCTTCTCTCAGGCTCAAGGCAATCTCACATTGTGAGCTCCTGTAAAAATTAAAAGCAATTTACAAGTATCCAATACATAAAGATACAGAGTAAACCTTTCCATTCACAACATTAGGGTCATAGAAAGGAGGGATAGGACCAAAGCAAGACTGAAACCCAACTGGGCAAACAAGTCCTGTATTTCCATGTCCAGCATCTGGGGCACATGGCATCCTGATATCTCCAAAAGGCTTATGTAATACCACCCCTGTGGCCTTGTTGGGTGCATCCCAAGTGGCCTCTTTGTTGGCTTGTCTTTGCTCAATTTCTGCAACTTTCCTAGAACTATGTCCTACGTTACTGGCATTTCTTAATCTCAGGAATCTCCACTGCAGCTTCAACTTCCTCCTCACATCTTCATGCTTTGACTTTTCAAGGTGTGCTCATAGACACTCTGATCCTGCTGCACTTTGCCTGGCCTCCCAGGCCTTTCTTTGAAATCTTGGTGGAAGCCTCCATGAACCCCTAACTCCAGCATCCAGCATTCATGTAGAACCAGCACCACATGGTCGCTTCCATCTCAAGCCACAATTAAGCCTCCAGGGCCCCTTGCTGCAGTAGCCTCTGAGTGTCTGGGTGGCTGAGCATGTTGAAAAAACTTCCTAGTCCCCCTTGTGCAAGAAGGGTGCCCCACTAGTCTCTGCTCAAAAGAATTTTTACTTTTGCTTCCTTGAGCTTGAGATGGGTGTGGTCTTGCTAACTCCTGAGATGCCCTTAAGCCATCTTCCTTCTTGTCTCTTCACAAAGTCTTTAGCATTTCTTTAGTGGCAGTAATGTTTTTGACAACTGCAACTTCCTTAGCCCCAGCTTTACTCCCACCTTTCAAGTCCAAGTTAGTTCTTCAAATCTGTTTGCTCTGCTTTCTCTCTCAAATATCATAATAAATTTGGCTAAAAGCTGTCAGGAATACCCATGCCACCGCCTGAATGCTATGTTGTCTAGACATTTCTTCCACCAGATTATGAAGTCCATGTCAGGTCGAACTGAAGCGGCTACAGGGAGGAAGCAGATAAAAGACCCCTAACAACTCACTGTGAGCGCAAAGGGCCAGGTAGCATGCCAGAGGTGACCAATCAGGAGGAAACCTGCTGACCCTGATGTCCACCTTGGCCCACCTTTCCTGGGCAGGACCCCCAGCCCCTTTTCCCCTGTATAAAAACCCTGAGCAGCCAAAGCCATGCGCGACTTCTTCTGGCTCTCCCACCCCCCACTTTCACCCCGGAGGGCTGGGATCTCACCCGGGAGCACAATCTCTAATAAAGCCTATCACTTCCATCTGGCTCTGGTTTGGCCATTTGCTGGCATTATTTATAATGGTGGTGAGTTCATAATTTGGTCTAAACCTACTCCGCCGAATTTACAGTCCATTGCTGTTAAAATCAGCCTCACCAAAAGTCTCAGGACATGGGCAAAATGCAGACAACTTCTCAGCCAGAACATAATATGAATGGCCTCTTGTCCAATTACCAATAGTGTCTTCCTTTTCCTTTAAACCCTCTTGGGCCTCTCTTTATTGTCCATGGTCCTATTGGCATTCTGGTCTTCTGAGCTCCCATCAGGATTGGCCATTAATCTCTGTTTACAGCAATCTAAAGCATTTCCAGCTTGTACTGCTAAGCATCTTGAAACTCCTCCCATCAATCCCAAAATGCTCACAAAGTTTCTGAACCACAGACTGTTAGGGTCGAGACACCTACCGCCCGCGAAGGAAGACTCCAAGAGACCTTCTCATGCAACACGCACAGGGTTTATTGTCCAAGCATGCTTGGGGCTCCCTACATGTCCTAACAGCAGGACGGAGGCAGAGAGCCCCAAGCCAAAGTACGGCAAGCTTTTCATAACAATAAGCAAACGGGCAGTTTCCTTGGGTGAACAACTTATGGATTTACAACTTATGGATTCACAGCTTATGGATTTACTAGCAATTTGGTGATGTTTACACAAGGTTAGCTGAGCAATTTATGGTTTCACTAACAACCTGGTGATGTTTACATAAGGTTAGCTCCCAAGCTCAGTTCCCCTTATCTGTCTTAGTCACAGAATTACAACAAGATGCTGGTGGGGGTCTCATTATCTTTTCTGGGCCATTTTCTGGCTTCTTTTAGTTAACCTTCTCCTACCATTTAACTCTTTCATGTCCTTTAGCCTGAGCGACTCTTACAAGACCATCTTAGTCACAGTAAGGACCCCACTTCATGATACCAATGTCTATTTTAGTCAGCCTTTTTTGCCGTTGTAACTAAACAACCCAACCAGCATTATTGTAGAGGAGGAAAGGTTTATTTGGGGGCTCACAGTTTCAGAGGTCTCAATCCATAGATAGCAGACTCCATTCCTCAGGGATCAAGGAGAAGCAGGACATCATGGCAGAAGAGTGTGGCAGAGGGAAGCAGCTCACATAGTGATCAGGAAGGAGAGAGAGAAAAACTCCACTGGCCAGATACAAATGTGTACCCCAAAGCCATGGCCAAATTTTCATTTTCTCCAGTCACCCTACCACTTCAGTTACCACTCAGTAATCCCTATCAGGGGATTAATTCACTGATTGGATTAAGACTCTTACAACCCAATCATTTCTCCTCTGAATCTTCTAGCATTATCTCACAGGTGAGCTTTTGGGGGACACCTCACATCCAAACCATGAGATATTGTCTTGTAAATTAGGTTTTGGGGAATATCTCACATCCAAACCATACAGAGGCCAATTCAGAGCATACACAGAGTTCTGGTGAACTTTACCTAAACCCTATAAAGTATTATCACCTAAATACTAGTGTTCCTGTGTCTTCCAAAAGCTGTTACACCATTCTAGCAAGTCAGCTACCTCAGAATCATGGTAAAAATGGTAAGATCAATATATTCTATAAGCAGGAGCCCATTGATATACTTCTTTGTCCATAAAGCAAGTTCCTTCATCAAAAGCAATGCTAAATGGAATATCATGACGATGGATATTTTGTAAGTCCACACAAGGTAGTATTGATAGATGTGTCAAATACAGACAAGGATAATTCATATCCCAAGTAAATATCTACTACAATAAGAATAAAATGTTTCCCCTTTCATAATGGAAATCATCTAATTTAATGATCCCTTAGGTAACTGGCTATAATGCCAGAGAATAATCCCATATTGGGACTAAGTGTTGGTCTCTGCTGCTGTTAGATTAGGCACTCAGAAGTATGCCTGTGTTTGGCACAATGCTATGGCCAAACTAAGTCCATACTTTTGGAGTTGAAACTGCACTATGAAGTCCATGCACAGGCTCCATCTCTGCCACCATGTCTACTTTATTTATGAAGAAATTACGTGATTACACAGGTAACTGGGGAAAGTGGCTGATTGGTACCCACAGAATGGATCACCTATTTACTAGATTATTAAGTTTTTCCTCTGCTGAGGTCTTTCTTTCCTGAATAATCACATGGGACACAAATGTCTTCATTTCCCTTGACATTCAGAGATGGCTACCTGTCTTACTCTTTTCCAAACTTTATTACAGCTAATTTTTCTATTATTTTCTTTCCAAAGCTTGGCCTTCTAGACAAACCACTTGGTTTTTCCTTTCAGAAAAGTAAGGTATTCAGTACCTATTAAAGCACTGACAATACTGGGCATGGTGGCACATGCCTGTAATCCAGACAGTTCGGGAGGCTGAGGCAGGAAGAGTGCAAGTTCAAGGATAGCCTCAGCAAGATTCTAAGCAACTTAGTGAGATGCTGTCTCAAAATTTAGAAAGAAATTAATAAAAAGGGTTGGGGATGCAGTTCAGTGGTAAAATGCCTCTGGACTCAATCTCCATTACAAAAAAAATAAAAAAATCATTGACAGCAAGCCATGCTTTTCTAGCTACTTGTATATTACTTAATCCAGTTCATATGATACCTAAAACCAACCCTCTCAGTATGGGTTGACTTGCATTTCTCATTCAATTTGGTAAAATGGTTTTCAATTAAATCATGGATATTTCAGATATTTTATAGTAGATTCTGGATCCAATTGAAATGTTATACTTTTGAAACTAAGCACATTGTATAGTTTTAGAGGAAATGTTTTGCCTAATTTGTGGGCTATTGTTCCAGTGTAACTTTAGTTTTCAGAGTCCTTGATGTTGTATGTGGGTTTGCTTCATATATGTGCTATTCAAAGCCCACAGAAAATGTGGGTGAAATCCAAAATTGTAATTTTTTAATCAAACTTTTCACATGTTAAAACTGGTGAATTTCACATGTGGTTCTTTAAGAACTTCTCATCCTGGCTTTCGATAATTCTTTTCTCCAGGTTCCTCCTCCCTCCCATCGACCTCTCACTCTGTCATTTGGAGGGTCAGAGGTATTTCCTTCCAGTGCCAGGCTGGGATGGAAATCCAGTCTCTCCAGATTGCCTTCACTGACAAAAAGCTATTTAGAAATTGAAATCTCTGAGTCATCTGCTGTCTTCAGTTGGGGACCATAAATGGAGCTCCTGTTTTGGTCTCCACAGGTTCCTTCAATTGGAAAATAAGTCAATTACTTAGGCCTTCATTCGCTTTCCTGGGTAGGATGTGGGAGTTGCGGTTATTTGTTTATTCCTTTATGAGAGTGTTAATAGAAAAAGATCTTGCTTTCTCAGTCCTAGCTGCTGAAGAATCTTTGTTTTTTAAAGATATATATTGAGGTATCTATAGATGGTATGATTACAATGACTAGGGTTTGTTTTAAAAACCAGTGCCTAGTTTATGGGAAATAAGATTGAGTAAGAACAGATAATTGTAGAGGATAAAGAATGAATACACTGATGTCCCTTATGCTAATCCATTTTTATATTCTGAGTTTTTATATAAACAAAAGTTTTTAAAAAAGTCATTAGTTAAAAATTGTGATTTAATAGATATTTGATTGTTTTAAATTACAGGCTAATATAGGAATAAATATTTGGATGGATTAATTATTGATTCTCCTAAGATTGATTTTTCAGAATAAAAATTTCACTCTGATGATGAAAATAACAATTAACTCATCCCTGAGAAATGTATATATATATATATATATATATATATATATATATATATAATATAAATAGATGTAGATTTTTTTAAAATTCTGATGTTATAAAGAAAAAACCTCAAACTAATTTGTTTACACTGTAATCTCACTGCATTTTTCTGATATCCATTTAAAGAGTATTACAAAGAATTAGAGCAAATACTAGATGAAGTCATTAGCCAAGGTATGTGTAAAGAGTTGCACCTTCAATGCCCTTTCTGGTTGCTCTATCCACCAGGAAGCTCCACATATTAAGTTATTTAGAAGCTCTTTAAAGCCTGTCCTTTTGGAATTTTATGTTCCATTGTGTAGACATGATTGATTAAACTATTGGTCATCAGCAAACAAATTAACATTTAGCTTCTCCCCTCTCTGGAGGTGGATGATTTGAATTAAAATTTTCGATCCTTTGAGCACATAGATGATCTTTCCAGTGAACAACTTCCATCTGGAAGCTAGAAAACTCATGAGCAAAATAGTCACTTATCACTTTGAAGATTCCTAAGATTTTTCACAGATCTATGCTAAGAAAAGTGAATGAAGATCAAATATTTCACAACATCACATCACAGGCACTTAATGGCACTTATTTCTAAACTTCCCCAATCAATAATTTATGAATTTGAGGAAATTGTCACTGGAGGAAGTTCAAGGAGTTCTCAGAGAGGTTGTGTTCTGCTCAGGAGAAGTGGGGTTCTTGATAGACTTTTCAGACATGAATTTAAGGATATATCAGTTAGAAATATAGAAATGTACATACTAAAACAAAGATGATTTTTGGTGGTCTGGCATTTCTCAGGATCTTAGGCTGACATGATCTCTATAATCAGTACATAACATTTGAAAGTACTCTGTTTTATTGGTTTCTTAAAATATCCTATCTTCCTTTGCTTAATCTGTTTATTACATAAACTAATTAACAGTGTAAAAAGTAACCTTCATAAGTGAGTGAATTGTGATAATTCTAAGATTTGCAAATTTACTAGAAATTTGGAAGTGACAGATCTTGGAGAAAACTGACTTGGGGAATAACAAGCCTGGGAGAGAGAAGTTGTTTGGCAAAAGAAGATAGGAGAAACTTTGGTACAATGATCTTATATTAAAGTTTGATTTTCCTTATCCTTTCTTACGTCTCCTTACTACTTATCTTTTATTTCTTAAATTCTATCTCACTATGGCTACATGAGTAAATATATTATATCACAAATTTATTACCTCACAGTTCCGTAGGTCATACATTTAACATGATCTCACCAGACTAACTTAAACATGTTAACAAGGATGTATTTTTTATTGGAGATTCCAAGGAAGGATCAATTTCCAGGATCATATGTGGTGTTTACAGGATATTTTTCCATGTAGTGTAGGTCTTTGGTACCTGTTACCCTTTCCAGATGCCACCTTTGGATCATTGTAAGCTTTAGAGGTTACCCACATTCCTTGGATTCCTTTCTTCATCATCAAAATCAAGGTTGTACCAGGTGCATTGGCATAAGATTGTAATCCCAGTGGCTCCAGAGGCTGAAGCAAGAGGTTCACAAGTTCAAGTTCAGCCTCAGCAACATAGAGGCTTTAGTCAATTTAGTGATACCCTGTCTCAAAATAAAATCAATAAATAAAAATGAAATTTAAAAAGGGATATGGATATAGCTCAGTGGTAGAGTGGCCCTGGGTTCTAGTACAAAAAAAAGAAAGAAAGAAAAAAGACAATCAATGTCATGCACAAAATTTTTCTCAACCAAGCTTGTACCTGTTGCTATCTCAATATCCTGAATATAATGACATCTGCAAAGACCTCTTCCATGTAAATTAATATAATTACATATTCCATGGATTAATATATGGAAATATTCAGGCAAATTTTATTTTTTTCTACCACAGAAAATAAATTGATATTTATTAAACATCACAATTGTACATCGCATTGTGTTAAATGTTTTTCCCAATTTTTAGCTCCTACAGCCAATTTGTGAAATATATATTATTTTTATACTTTAAAGATGAGGAAAATTAGATGTACAAAACAGCTATCTTCTATTCCTTTGCTCTTCCATCATTTTTTTAAAAATGTGTACGTCATAGTTATATATAAAGGTAGAATTCATTGTGATATATTCATACATGCACATAGCTTAGTTTGGTCATTTTTGTTAGGAAGGGGAGGAGGAAGTGAAGGGAAGAGAGGAGAGAAAGAGTACTGGGGATTGAAATGAAGTTAATTATATGTATTTGTGACTATTTCAAAATGAATGACAATATTGTATAACTATAATATGTTAATAAAAATTAATACATTTTTCAAAGAGAAAAGAAATAATTATCTTTCTTAACCCCAAAAAGTTAATATCAAGCCAGGGTTTGAATTACTTGAATAACCATGAATTTATTCATATACAACTGTCTTTCAAAAGAAACAGAATAAATAAAAAGTGATTGATAGATTGATGGAACAAAGGGGAGAGCAAATGAAGAAACCAGGAATAAAATTGAGAATGTAGAGGAAAACAAAGCAGGTAAATCTATTTGAGTATTCATATCGTTTGTGTAAACAAGTTAGTTCTGATAATTGTTGGTCAGGAAGCCTGATTAGAGTGGATGAATCCCTTCAAGAGCACTATTTCTACAGAGCAATTTCTTCAGAGCATTAGGCCTTTTTAAAAATTATTTTTTAATTAATTAATTAATTTGCTACCAGAGATTGAACCCAGGAGCATTTAACCACTGAGCCATATCTCCAGCCCTTTTTCAAGTTTATTTTTTATTTTGAGACAGGGTCTCAATAAGTTGCTTAGGGACTTGTTAAATTGCTGAGGCCAGTTTTGAACTTTCTATCCTTCCGCCTCAGCCTCCTAAGAGACTGGTATTACACTGGCACTGCACCTCCTTGCCTTTTTTTTGTTGTTGTTGTTTGTTTGTTTTCATTGCAAATATTCTTTTCTTTCTTTTTTGCTTTTTTATCCCTTTAATGAGAGTCTCTCAATGTGAAAAAAAAATCTATTCAGTAACAAAGGTGGTAGAGGAGAGATTTCTTTAACTTCTCATTGAGTTTTATAATGTTAGAGTGGCCTCCATAAAGCACGAATTAAGAAAGGCAAAAAAAGTTGCATCTTTTTTAAAATAATTGAAAATATGTTCAATTTTTCTTCAGCAAATTTTACTTTAATGTGATATGCTGATTGGATATGTATATATACCACTGAAGTTGAACAGCATGCCTGAGGAGCAATTGCAGTTTAGGAGTAGGGTTGAAATGGGTGGCTTCATTTCATGAGCTTAAGAAGCAAAAACAGATTTCATACATAAAAGTATTAACAAATCCACTGAAAGGCCTTGACTTCATATGTCAGGATTTCTACTGGTGTTATGGCTTGGATCTTGAATTGTCTCCAGAACAGCTCATGTTTTTAAAACATCATTCACAACAAGCAAGTTTCAAAGATAGGGCTCTTAGAAAAAGATAGGATGACGACACCTCAGTGAATTAATCCATCGATAGCTTAATGTGCTACTGGACGGTAACTTTAGGCAAGTGGGCATGCTGAAGAAAGTAGGTCTCTGGAGGGTGTGACATTGAACTACATCTATCTCTGGTCCTTTCTTCTGTTTCTCTCTGCTTCATATCTGACATGAGATTAGAAGCTTTCTTTCAACATGCCTTTCTGCTGTGATGTTCTGACTAACATCAGATCTGGAGCAATGGAATCAGCTGACCATGGACAGAGACCCCTAAAACCATGAGCCCAAGTAAACACTTTATCCTCTAAGTTGTTCTTGTGGGTATCTTTTTCACAGCAGTGAAAAGCTGATTAACACAACTTGTGCTCAATACTCTAGTCAGACTTTCTGCTTTCACAAACACTGGGATTCTTGAGGGCTTGCCAAATATCAGTCTCTGTGAACAAATATTATTTCCTTTCTGTTGACTGCTAACTCCATAGCAAACTGCATGACAGAAAAAAAAAAAAAAGGGCTCAGCCCTGTAGATGTGACAATGTAAAGGAAACATCAATACCAACAATAACTACGACATTAACTGGGGAGGCAGTGAATGACAAAGTCACTTTTCGTGTGATACAAATTCCTCTTGTTTTTGGAAGTTTTCCTTACTTCATCCCTGCTATGTATCTTCCTGTCAACCTAATCAGGATTATTGATGATGACAGCATGACTGACAATGCTGGCATTGATTAATATCTCAAATGGAGCAAAAACCAGTGTGCTCACCTGCCAAAATTTTTCTGTTACAGGTCAACAGTTTATTCCCTGGAATGTTTTTTATGTAATTATGATTACATAAAATCCAGAGAGTTTTTATGTAATGATGATAGAAATCCTTATTAAAACATGTCCTTCAGTGATATGTGAGAATGAATGTGGTAAATACTTCTGTGCATCTATCTTTTGTACATTCAGTACAAAAAGAAATGACTTATAGCAAAACCAATATTTTAAAATCTATATTAGGCACTAATTTTACATTAATGCGATTTTCATCCATGGTGTTACTACTCAGAGTTCAAGTTCTCCTTTTTAATGTATTCACTGCTGATATTTTAGAAAGATAAAAATTTGTACTCAATATATCATTGTGATTTGTGCATGACTTAGAGTCATTAAGTTTTAGACTTCTGCTAAGCATAAGTGGCATCTGCATTATGCAATATTTTCAATAAAGCTGAGACATGTTGTAGTTAGGCCACTGAAAACTGAGTAAAACAACAAGGGCAGGTTCTATAGAATTTTTATAGTCCAGTTATTTTCTAAAGGAAAATTTCATTTATTTAACTTATAATAGAGAAAGAGACACCTTATCAAATTGTATATTTTATCTAATCCAAATTGTATGGAAAAAAGAACTGTGGTCTCTATTCTGGCATTTATTAATTTTAATTATAGTGATTCTTTATCAACATTACCTATAAATGGAAGAGACCAAACCTAATTTTTAAAAATTATATCTGACCCATTATTTAACACATGGAATTACAACTCAATTAGAGAAGTCAGAATTTTTAGAGTATGGTTGAATGTATAAGCATTTTGTTGTTGTTGTTTTTTTGTAGTTATTTTGGATTTAAAGCCTTACTACCAGCAAATGGTCAGCAAGATTTGACTCATAATATTATGAATCAAAGAAGAAAATATTCTTTGGTTGTAATTTGCAAAGACATTTACATACAATTGTTTTATATTCAAATAGTTTTCCATGTAAATCAATCTCTATATTATAACTACCCTACATGAAGATTCATAATCAGTTTTCTGTTACCATAACAAAGTACCAAAGGCTAGGTGACATATAAAGGAAAAAGTTTTATTTATGTCACATTTCTGGAGGTCCAAGGGCATGGTGATTACATCTATTCCGCTTCTGGTGAGGATCTTATGACTGAGAGGCACTGCATACTTGCAGAGGAGAATACATGATAGAATCTGAGAGTAGGTACAATTTTTACTTCGTAAAAATCAAGTTTTGCAACTTTGATTTGCATACATTCAGCATAAATCCCATGCTGAACTTTTGTCAATGAGAGATTTCCTTGGCAATTCCTTTTAAAAATCCCTCCTTAATTTAAAACTTTGTTTGGAGTGCTTGCAGTTAATATATTCTTACTTAATTTCTGAAGGTTTCATTGTACTGAATGACCCTTGCTTCACTTACTGATTATTGATATGAATTAGTCAATCTTCCAGTGATGTTTAGCCCCATTTCCCATCATATACCAAGTATAGATGTTTGTTTTTTGTTTGTTTTCATGACAGTTGTGATGGAACCAAGGGCCTCCTGCACTCTGCCACTGAGCTACCCACCCTCTTCTTTTTGTAAAGTTTGAGATGCTGTATCAGTAAGTTGCCCATGCTGGTCTTGAACTTGTAATCCTCTTTCCTAAGCCTTTCAGCTAGCTTTGACTACAGATATGTGCCGCCAGGCCACAAATTCAGTTGTTTCTGACACATAAACCACACCATAGCACAGCTTAAAAATAGATGTATTATGATGAACCTCTAATGGTGAATACATGTCATTAAACAGTTGTGTAAACCCATAGGGTGTACAACACTCAGAGTGAACCTTAATGTTAAGATATGCACTTTAGTTAATAATGTACCAACATTTGTTTATCAATTATAAAAAATTTACTACACTAATATGTAAATAACTGCAGAAATTTTGAGTAAAAGAGGGATATATATGGAAATAGTGTGTACTTTTTGATCAATTTTTTTGCTACCTGAGAACTGTTCTAAAAATAGACTACAAAATCAAGCAAAAAATAGGGGTGAGAAACATAACTCAGTGGTTGAGTGCTTGCCTCACATGTTCAAGACCCTGAATTCAATCTCCAGTATCACAAAAATAAAAGCCACAAAATAGTATCCAATCACCTGAAAAGAAAACTATTCAATGTTTTCAAATATTTAATATGTTTATCCATGTGACTTCAGGACTTTAATTCATAGAATACTGTCAACATGTTGTTAGTCAAAATGTATTTCTAATAATAAGACATTCATAATGTTTTTACAATAAATTAGTCAATTATATTGATATCTTCTTTGCTTAAAAAGAGTTTTATCATTTTAGGTATCCCTTTAGAATATGGATTCATTGACACATTCTAGGGCTATTTTCACCCTAATCCATGAAAGACAACTATTACTGTTTATGAAAAATCACTAATTATATGCTTCTTCAGGTTAGGGACTATGTTCTATTCAACACCACACAGATTAAAATAAAAACAACTCATCTAGTACTTGGTTATGGTAGAAAGTAGGCAATATATGATTTTGCATTTTTCTCGTTCTTCTCCTAATTCAGAGTCAAACAGCAGTTTCTCAAAATGCCAAGATAATCAGTGAAGAAGCATTTCCCCACTGAAAAAGTTACCTACACGTGCTGAAGACTAGATTGAACATCTAAAACAATAAGACCCAAAAATAAAACCCCCCAAAAAAATGACCTCACAGAAAGTTCCTTGCAATTTAGTTCATGTTATCTCATCAAAACCAAATAATGTTATTCTAGCAAGAAAAAGGTACTAAAATTATAATAAAATCCATAAAATATATATTATACATGGAAATGAATATAACATGCATTATATTTATATATAATATTATATATAATATATAAATATACTTTGAAAAGCTGAATTTTTATAAGTAGAGCAACACATATAGGCATTGATGGATGGAGGTTGTTAGCCTGAGACTTGATCAACTTTCTTCTTGGCCCATCAATGAAGATCTCAGGTTTGAAGTTTTAGAATTTTTATCCCTCCTACCTCTTCTTTTACAGAGGACTAAGAAAAAGGAATTTTTTCCTTTTAGGTAGAGTAGAATCCACTCATTAGTTCAACAGCAATTGACAATTGCTTATAATCTTGTTCAGTAGCCCACAATAAGTACACTTGATCTAGGGTGAATTATCAGCTAAGGAAAGCAAATTTTATTGCATATAAATTAGTTCTGTTTTCCTGATACATACTCTACTATTGTCTACTAGATATTATAGTTGCCTACATTCTGCCTCTCATTTACATTTAAATGCTGTGTGTTGAAGCCACAAAGTCTATGAAAACACTATTTTTTTTTAACTTTGAACATACCTGAGTGAAAAACTTAGTCGCCTTTTCTGATAAGATTAATTATTAATGTAAAATTGAACCTAGTATTTTTCCTTTATTCAAATCATTGAAAAGATGAATTTAGAAGTAACTGAGTATGAAAGAAACAAACTCAGAAATAGTAATTATTGTCAATTTTAACTATTTTATTTATAAAGCTAATAATACCTGCAATTCTCATTATCTGTCTCTTTCCTTCCTTCCTTCCTTCCTTCCTTCCTTCCTTCCTTCCTTCCTTCCTTCTTTCCTTCCTTTCTTATACTGGGGATTGATCTCAGTGGCACTCAACCACTGAGCCACATTCCCAGCCCTATTTTGTATTTTATTTAGAGACAGGGTCTCACCAATTGCTTAGCAAATCTCTTTTGCTGAGGCTAGCTTTGAACTTGCCATCCTCCTGCCTCAGCCTCCCAAGCCACTGAGATTACAGGTGAGCCCAGGTCATAGACAGTTTTTGAGTTGAATTCTCCAACTGCTAAAAGCAAAATGTACCAAGAGAAAAATAAAAGAAACCACTTAACTTATACAAGACTGCTCGCTACATATAAGTCTTGATATTATAGGTTATATATGAAGAGTCCCCCAAAAGTTTATGTGTGAGACAATGAAAGAATTTTCAGAGGTGAAATGAATATGAGAGGTGTGACTTAAACAGTGGATTAGTCAACTGATACATATTAACTGGGTGGTAACTATAGGCAGATAGGGTGTAGTTGAAGGAGGTAGGTCCCTAAGGGAGTGCCTTAGGGGATTATATTTTGTTCCTGATGGCCAGAGTGTCCTCTCTGCTTCCTTTTTGCCAGGTCCTGAGCTGCTTTCTCCTGCCATGCCCTTTTGCCACCTTGTTCCCTGGGGCAAAGAGCTAAAAAGTTAGTCATCATTGCACAGAAACCTCTGAAACTGTGAGCCAAAATAAACTTTTCCTCTTCTTCATGTTCTCATTAAGTCCTTTGGTCACAGTCATCAAACGCTGATTAAAACACTTAGGAAAGACAAAGACTAGATGACTTTCTTTGGGTACAACAAATAAAATATTCCATGGTGGACCTATTTTTTTCCTTCCTTTAGGACCCCCCCAAAAAGAAGAAAAAAGAAAAAAGAGTCAAATATGCATGACCTCATTGTTAAGGTAGCTCGGGGAGGTGATCAATTGCTTAATAGCCAATTTTTTAAGTAGAATCTTGTTTTAAAAAAAATATTTTTAGTGGTAGATGGACATAATAGTTTTATTTTATTTATTTTTTTAATGTGGTGCTGAGGATCAAACCCAGCTAGGCAAGTTCTCTACCACTGAGCCACAACCCCAGCCCTGTATAGCCATTTTGATCACACCATTTAATTATAGCTGCAGAAAAAAAGTTGAATAAAAGATAAGAAATTAATTTTCATACAATTCAATTGAGCACAATTTGACAAATTAAAGTATTTTTTAGGTAATGTTCTATATTTCAGTAATAGAATAACAATATGATGGAGTATCAGCTCTCAAGGCAATCTCAATATGGTAGCACAGAGTTATTTTAACCAAATAAACACATGACAGTGTTATAGATAATGATAACAGTGAAGAATATTGATACAAATGCTGCATATAAAAGCAGCACAAAGGAAGGAATAGCTCACTTGAACGTTGGGTCCACAGAAACTTGTCACAGAGAAAGAGTTTCACCAAGGGTATGAAATCAAAGAAATATTATAAAGAATTAACAAGAATTTGCCAGGCAGATATATCTTTCAGATTAATACTATTGTCACAATCTGCACAAGTCTCTGATTTTCAACCTCTATTGACATTTTGGGCTAAATGTTTAATATAGGTAATCTATTCATTATAAAATGTTTAGTAGCAACCCTGGTTTGTACCCATTGGATGTTAGTAGTGTCATTCCCAGTTTCAATAATCAGAAATGGCTCTATACATTGTGCACAATTGACAGCCACTAGTCCTGTCACATTATTAATCCTTTATTTACCAGATTACTATTTTACAGAAATTCTGACAGTTTAGTCTCTTATGGTTGAATTGCATTCTTTTATCTGAATTCCATCACTGTGTACTATAGAGATACAACTGAATTTTCAAATGGATTTCATTTAAAATGGTCAAAAATTTTTCCCTTCCTTTCATTGACAAAAATTGCCATCATGATGCAAGAAGTCAATTAGCAGTATGTGTAGTTTCTCATTTTGATCACTTGAATAAAATAAACGGACTTAGAAATGATCTTTCAGACACAAAATAGACAATGAGAGCTCTTTCTGTGTCTCTCTCTCCCTTTGCTTTCCTCCTATCATGACCTGAGCACCTCCTCTCCACCATGCCCCTCTGCCCTGATGTTCTGCTTCATCTCTGGCCTAGAGCTTTGAAGTAGACCAACTACCTATTGAACTTCTGGAGCCAGCACAGCTCAATCTCCTAATAAGTCTTCTACAGGACACACCAAAGAATTAAGTAAATTAGAGGAAATGTCACCATTTTAGGCCAGGACCGGCTCACCTGCTTATCTGGAAGGAGAACTAGGCTGCTGGTTGCCTTTTGGCCAGTGGGCTGTTAAGCACCAACACATCATGTGCTCAGTGGGTGGTATGACTGTGGGAACATGACCTGCTCTCTCTCACTGCATCTACTGTCCTCTCTGCCCATTGTTCCACTTGAGGGCAATGCCAACCCACAGAAATGGAAACCTCTTGGTGGTTTCCTTGTGGGAGTTCATGTTGGAGAACTAGTGGATGTGTGCCAGGAGGAAAGACAGAAAATCATCAATCTCTGCATTTTGTTTATTTCCATTTTATTTGTTTTTCTAAATTTTTCATAATGTATATGAGTGACAGAAATAATAGCATCTGCATATTACTCTGTGCTCAAATTTGGAACCCACTGAGATACATACATACCCTTTATATTACTTATAATATTACATATACACTCTTTGTTAGTGATTTTATTTTAAATTTTTAATTTGTGCATTATGTTTATACATAATAGAGGGATTCATAGTGACATATTCGTAGATGTACATAACATTATTTGATCAATTTATTTCCCCAATACCTCCCATTGTTCTCCCTTCTTCCCCACCCCCCTGATCTTCTTCCTCAATTCTGTTAGTTTCTTTCTATTTTCATGAGGTCCTTTTTAAAAAAATTTTTCTAACATCCACATATGAAACAATGTTTTCTTAACCTGGTGTATTTAACTCAACATGATGCTCTCCAGTTCCAACCATTTTTCTAGAAACACAATTTTGTTCTTCTTTATGACATTTTGTTTATCCATTCATTTTTGATAGACACTTAAGCTGGTTTCATAACTTGGCTATGGAATGGCACTCCTATAAACATGCCTTTGAAATATTTTCTTACTTGAATACTTATTTGAATATTTTATAGAAACTAATAGTTTTCCTGCTGGGTCATCGGGTAGTTCTACAACCAGACTTTTGAGGAACCTCCATAATGTTTTCCATAGTGGTTATACTAATTCGTAATCCCACCAACAGTGTATAGTGTTCTTTCTTCCCGTGCTTATATCAATATTTATTATTATTTATATTCTTTATGTTGCCATTCTGAACAGGAGTGAGATGAAAATTCAATGTAGGTTTGATGTGCATTTCCCTGATGATTAAAGATGTTGAACAGTTTTTCCATACATTTACTGTTCATTGGAATGTCTTCTTTCAAGAAATGTTTACTTAGTTTATTTGCCATTTATAGATTGGGTTATTTGATTTTTTGATGTAAGTATTTTGGATATATATGTGTGTGTATATGTATGTATTATATATATTAATATTCTGTATATTAATCCTCCATTGGAAAGGTAGTTAGAAATATTTTCTCCCAACTATTATTATATACATTATTTCATCAGTATTAATTGTTTCTGTTGATACCATCACATTTATTAATTTGTGATATAATTTTCTGAGACTCAGGTGTCTTATTAAGGAAGTTATTGCCTGCAGCTATATGTTGGAATAGTGCCTTATGTCTTCTTTTTACAGTTGAAAAGTTTCTGATCTAATTCCTAGGTTTTTGATACCCTTTGAGTTGATTGTTATGCAGGGTGAAAAAAGTTGATTTAATTCAATTTTTCTACATGAGGACATCCTGTTTTTCTCTCACCATTTGTTAAAAATATTTTCTTTTCTTCAACATATGTCTTTGGCACCTTTGTCAAAGATGAGATGATGGTATTGTGTGTGTTTATCTTTGTGTTTTCTTTTCTACTCCATTGGTATGTGTGTTCATTTGCCAGTACCTTTTTTTTTTCTTGAGAGCAGGAATTTTATTGAGGGATTAAGAGCTACATCCCCAGACTACTCTACCCCTTTATATATATTTTATTCAGAGACAGGGTCTGGCTAAGTTGCTGAGGCTGGCATTGAACTCAGTCCTCCTGTCTCAGTTGATGGGATTATAGGTATGGGTCACCTCCACCAGCACCTATGTTTTTGCTACCATAGCTCTGTAACATAATTTGAAACCCAGTATTGTGATGCCTCCAACTTTTCTCTTTTTACTTAAAATTTCCTTGCCTATTCTGGGTCTTTTGATGTTTCATACAAACTTTAGGATATTTTCTAGTTCTACGAAGAATGCCACTGGTATTTTAATTGGAAATTTCATTGAATCTGTAGATTATTTTTGGCAATATGGCCATTTTGACAATATTAATACTGCCTAAGAACATGGGAGATCTTTTCACCTTCTAGTATCTACTTCAATTTCTTCCTTCCATATTCTACAGTATTCATTGGAGAGGACTTTCTTTTTTTAATCACTATGGTTAGATTTATTCCTATATATTTAATTTTTTGAGACTATTGTGATGGAATTATTTTCCTGATTTAGTTTCCAGTTTATTCAACATTGATGCATAGAAAACTATTGAATTTGGCAGGTTGGTTAGTTTTTACCCTGCTATTTTGCTTAATTTGTCAACTTTAGATGTCTTCTGTGGAGCTCTTGGATCTTCTAAGTATAGCATTATATCATCTACAGACAGCAATAATTTGATTTCCTTACTCCTTATTCATATTCCTTTTATTTCCTTTTCTTACCTAATTGTTTTAGCATCTATATGAAGTACTGTATTGAATGCAAGTGGTGAGAATTGGCATCCTTGTCTTGTTCCTGATTGTAGAGGAAATGCTTTTACTTTTTGACATTTAGTATGAGGTTGGCTTTGTGTTTGTTGTACATAGCCATTATGATGTTTAGGTGAGTTGCTTCTCTTCTTTCCTTCTTCACTTTTTAATATGAATGAGTGCTGTATTTTGTCAAAAACTTTTCTGTATCTAAAGAGATCTACATAAAATCTTTGTTCTTCATTCCATGTATGTTATGAATTACATATGTTGTTTTGCATGTGTTGAAACATGCTTACATCTCTGGAATGAAAGAAGAATGATTATGGTATGATCTTCTTAACATATTTTTGAAAATGAATTACTAATATTTTATTGAGAATTTTGCATATTCATCAGGCATGTTAGTCTATAGTTTTCTTTACATGGTATGCCCTTATGATTATTATGCTTCATATAATTATTTTGGAACATTCCCCTTCTTTCAATTTAGTGGAATAATTTTAGAGCATTAGTTCTTCATTAAAGGTGTGGTAGAATTCAGCTAAGAATACACCTGTTCTTTTTCTTTGTTAGATGGCAAATTATTATTCTTTTAATTGTGTTGCTTCTTATTTGTTTAAGTTTTCTATATCTTCCTGTTCCAGTTTTTGTAGGTCTTATATGTCTAAAAATATCTCCATGTCTTCTATATTTTCCATTTAATTGGCATATAAGGTTTCAAAGTTGTCCCTAATGATTCTATTTCAGAGATGTCTGTGATGCTATCTCCTTTTCATTTCTAATTTTATTGACTTGAGTCTTCTCTATTTTTCTTTTGGTTATTTAGACTAAAAACATCAATATTATTTTTTCTTTTCAATGAAAAAAGTTATTGATTCAATGATTCTTTGTAGTATTTTATTCTTTTTTCTAATAATTTTGGCTCTTATTTTCTTCATTTCAATTAACTTGAAAATAGTTTGTTCTTGTTTTTCTAGAACCCTGAATTGCATGATTAGGGTGTTTATTTGGAATCTTGCTAATTTTTTAAAATGCAGGCATTCATAGTTATAAACTTACCTCTTATAATTGCCTTCATTGTGTCCCAGAGAATCTGGAATGTTATATCTATGTTGTTACTTGAGTCAAATACTTTTTGAATTTTTTTGGAAAATTTTCTTAA
The DNA here is from genome assembly GCA_020662805.1 of Glaucomys volans. Taxonomy (NCBI): domain Eukaryota; kingdom Metazoa; phylum Chordata; class Mammalia; order Rodentia; family Sciuridae; genus Glaucomys; species Glaucomys volans. The sequence goes on along the minus strand of JAJEJO010004691.1, from coordinate 273,087 downwards.
TTATTCATTTATTGTTCAAAAGTATACTGTTCATTCTCCATGGTTTTATGTAATTCCTATGGTTTTTCTTGCTGCTGATTTCTAATTTTATTCCAAAAAGATCTGATATGATGCTAAAGTAACATTATTTATTTTTTATTTACTGAGACTTGCTTTAAGTCTTAACATATGATCTATTTTGGAGAAAACTCCACTAGTAACTGAGAAGAAAGTGAGTTTGGTTGTTGTTGGGTAAAATAATCTATGGATATCTGTTAGGTCTGGTGATTTATAATACTTTTTAGGACTGAAGAATCTTTGCTGATTTCATATATAGATAACTTATCTATTGGTGATAAAGGTGGACTGAAATCACTTAGTATTGTATTGGGGTCTATGTAAGTTTTTATATTGAGTAATATTTGACATATGTAATGAAGTGGACTGGTATTTGGTGCATAAATTCTATCATTTTGTCTTCTTGTCATATTTCTCCCTTTACCAATATGAAGTTACCTTCTTTGTCTCTTCTGATCAATTTTGAAGTCTGCTTTCCTGGATATGAAAATATGTATACCTTTTTGCTTTCAGCCTCCATTTTCATGGAATGTATTTTTCTATACTTTCACATACAGCCTGTGAATGTCTTTGCCTATAAAGTATTTTACAAACAACATATATATTTGGGTCTTGTTTTTTCATCCATTCTTCAGTCTATGCATTTTAATTAGAGAGTTGAAACCACCTACATTCAGTGTTATTCTAGAAAAAAAATGTTTACTGTTATTTGTCATTTTACTTTTCTTTTATTGTTTAGTTTTAATTGTCATTTACTTTAACTGCTAGTGTAATAATATTCATCCATTTACTTGTTCAAAAGTTTGTTTTTAATTTCTTCTGTGTAGAATTTCTTTAAGTGCTTTTATTTTATATTAACACCTATATAGAGTCATGAATTTGTTTAATTTATCTTAGATTTTTATTTTGTCAATCCTAAAGGATATATTTGCTGACTATCAAATTTGGTTGTTCATTGTTTTCTTTCATAGTTTTTGTACATTGTTCCAAGATCTCCTCGAATTTGAAAGTTTGTGCTCAGAAACCAGAGGTTATTCTTATTGTTTTACCTCAAAAAGTGAAATGACGTTTTTCTCTTGAGACTTATAAAATTCTGTCTTTGTTCTGTTTGCTAGGCATTTTATTTCCAATGTGTTTTTGAGAGGTTCTTTTAGCATCTTGTCTATTTGTTTTTTTTTAAAATGCCTCCTATAAATGTATATTAAACACATTCCCAAGGTTTAGATTATTTTCTGATTCTATTTTACTGAAATAATATGCACTTACCTATGCCTTTATGTTTAGTCTCAGAACCTTCTTTAATTCCAGTGATTCTTATGTTTGGTCTCCTAATGATGCCCTGAATTTTCTGAATATTCTGATCATTATCTCTTTATATTTTTATTGTTGACTGTGTTTTCAAGGTTACGTACCCTGTCTTTGTGGCCTGAAAGTCTTGTACAGGGTCCAATCTGTTGTTATACTTTCAAATGGAACTTTTAAAATTTGTTTTATTGAATTTTCCTTCCCTGATTTTCAGTTGTGTTGTTTTTCAGAATTTTTATGTCTTTATCAAAATGCTCTTTTGCTTTCAATGTTTCCTCTTAGTTCATTCCTTTGATGTTATTTTAGTTTATTGATACTTTTACACATCATCTTTTAAAATTCTTTGGGATTTCATCTGTGTCAATATTTATGAGCTCAGTTACTAGTGGGGTTGTATTTTTTGGAGTCATCTTGTTGTTATGTTTCCTTATATTTTCAGATAACCTGTTTGTTTTTACAACTATTGAGATGTAGTCTTCTTCCTCTTTTATACGGGGAACCTCTAATGAGCAGTTTTCTCTTAATTATAAGCTCTAGAATAGAGATATATCTTAGCTTCAGTGTTTACAATCAATGTAATCTAAGTTAATTTTAAGTACCACTACTCTATTGCAAGGAAAAAATAACAGCCAGTAACAATAATTTCAGACCACACTATATATTAACATGTACTATGCAAATTTCAAAGACAAACATGTGAGAATTGACTTAAAATAGGCTGAGATGATTGAGTGTCAATGGTATTTCAGTAAATTTTATAGGCAGAAGGATAAAAACAAAAAGAAAATAGAGCAAAAAATAGGAAAAGGACAAATAAAGAAAAAGCATGGGGGAGGGAAGGGGGACAAATTAAAATGAAGTCAGTGTGAAGGATGAAAGAGAAGGGAAGGGAATGAAGATGGAAAGAAGACAAAAGCATTGAGAGAGGATCAAATTAATTGACAAAATACCTCAAATTATGTACAATTCTGACAAAACAGAAAGCATTGGGAGATTGGGAGACACTTGGAATCAGTTAATATCTAGCATTTGATGGAATTCAGCTTACATTTTTCTTGCTGAGATTATTAAAACAGTTGTTTTTTTCTGATATCAAGCAGTTTTTCCTCAGTTCTGACTCAAAATGACCAAACACTTTAATGGAATCTGTGTTCAGAATTCACTGCCTTCTTGCCTGAGCAGCTCTATTACACCCCTCCTTTTGATAGCCTCAGTCCCTTTCTGGGGGAAGGTTTGTTTTTTTCATCATCCTATACTTTAGCCCCTACTAGGGTTGGAAGAGTTGATTTAGGTGTTACCACATTCTCTGTGACCTTAATCTCTTTGAGGTTGCCACCCTGCTTGTCAGCCAAACTCATGCCAGAGCTCAGATTGCCAGCTTAAAATAAAAGTGCCCTTTGCTTTTCTCAGTTCTGTAGACTCATTTTATTATTGCAAAACTGCACTTTTGATGCATTCTTGGGGATTTGCTCTGATATTATGTGTTCATATGACTCAATTTCTTTTATTCCCCAAAGGACTAAACTAAACAAATTTAAAATATGCTGCAATACAGTGCATTAAGAGAAAATAAAATGGTGTAGGAAGGCCACAGGAAAGTTAGAATATTCAAAAGGTGAGAAGAGAAAGCAGAAGAGATTTTGCACATGAAGAACATAAAGAAGGAAGAGAAAAAAAGAAATAAAATGAGCACAGAAAAAGAACATGAAAATTTGACTATTAGAGGGAGAAGAAGGGAGAGAAAGTGATACAAAACAATCGAAAGAAAGACAAAAAATAAAAACAATCCTACCATAGAAGAACAACAATGGCAACAAATATTACTCCTTAAAAATTAAAACAAAATAAAAGAGTAAATGAGTAATAGAAAGAAAAATAATATTCTATATCATTGGTCTATGTGTCTCTTTTGGTGCCAATACCATGCCATTTTTGTAACTATGGTTCTGTAATACACAGAGACAAACCCACATAAATACAGTTATCTCATAATAGACAAAGGTGCCAAAAACATACAATGGAGAGAAGATAGGCTCTTCAACAAATGGTGCTGGGAAAACTGAAAATCCATATGCAGCAAAATGAAACTAAACCCCTGTCTCTCACCCTGCACAAAACTCAACTCAAAGTGGATCAAAGACTTAGGCATTAGAGCAGAGACCCTGCACCTAATAGAAGAAAAAACAGGTCTAAATTTTACCATGTCAGCCTAGGAAATAACTTCTTTAAGAAGATTCCTAAAGCGAAGAAATGAAATCAATAGAATTGATAAATGGGATGTATTGAAACTAGAAAACTTCTTTTTAGCAAATGAAACAATCAATAATGTGAAGAAAGAGAGAAAAATCTTTACAACATGCACATCATATAGAGCATTAATCTCCAGGATATATAGAGAACTCAAAATAATGAACACCAAAACCAAAAAAAAAAATTGATCAATAAATGGGCTAAGGAATTGAACAGACACTTTGCAGAAGAAGAAATGCAGAGAATCAACAAATACATGAAAACATGTTCAACACCTCTAGAAATTTGAGAAATGCAAATCAAAACTACTCTACGATTTCATCTCACTCCAGTGAGAATGGCAATTATCCAGAATGCAAGCAACAATAAATTTTGGCAAAGCTGTGAAGAAAAAAGTACACTCATATATTACTGGTAGGACTGCAAATTGGTGCAACTATTGTGGAAAGCGATTATGGAGTTGCCTCAGAAAATTTGGAATGGAACCACCATTTGACCCAGGTATCCCACTTCTTGGTTTATACCCACAGGACTTAAAATCATCATACTGCAGTGATGCAGCGACATCAATGTTTATAGCAGCTCAACTCACAATAGCTAAAGTATGGAACCAAGCTAGGTGCCCTTCAACAGATGAATGGCAAAGAAAATGTAGTGTATATACACAATGGAATATTACTCATCCTTAAAGTAGAATGAAATTATGGCATTTGCTGGTAAATGGATAGAGCTGGACACTATCATGCTAAATGAAATAAGCCAATCCTACGGCACCAAAATAGACAGGTGGACCAATGGTACAAATAGAGGATACAGAGACAAACCCACATAAGTACAGTTATCTCATACTAGACAAAGGTGCCAAAAACGTACATTTGAGAAAAGGTAGCCTTTTCAACAAATGGTGATGGAAAAACTTGAAAACCATATATAGCAAAATGAAATTAAATCCCTATCTCTCACAACTCAACTCAAAATGAATCAAGGACCTAGGAATTAGACCAGAGACCCTGCACCTAATAGAAGAAGTAGGCCTATATCTTCATCGTGTTGGTTTAGGACCAGACTTCCTTAACAAGACTCCCAAAGTACAAGAAATAAAAGCCAGAATCAATAAATGGGATAGAGTCAAACTAAAAAGCTTTTCCTCAGCAAAGGAAGCAATAAGCAATGTGAAGACAGAGCCTACAGAGTTGGAGAAAATCTTCACCACATGTACTTCAAATAGAACACTAATCAGAATTTATAAAGAACTCAAAAAACTTTACCCCAAGAATACAAATAACCCAATCGATAAATGGGCTAAAGAAATGAGCAGACACTTCACAGAAGAAGATCTACAAGCAATCAACAGATATATGAAAAAACATTCAACCTCTCTAGTAATAATTGAAATGCAAATCGAAAGGACTTAAAATCAGCATACTGCAGTGATGCAGCCACATCAATGTTTATAGCTGCTCAATTCACAGTAGCTAGATTGTGGAAGCAACCTAGATGCACTTCAATAAATGAATGGATAAAGAAATTGTGGTATATATACACGATGGAATATTATTCAGATATAAAGAAGAATAAAATTATGGCATTTTCAGATGAATGGATGAATTTGGAGAATATCATGCTAATTGAGGTAAGGCAATTCCCAAAAATCCAAAGGCCAAATGTTTTCTCTGATCAGTGGATGATGATATATAATGGAGGGCGAGGGGATAAGGCAAGAATGGAGGAAGGATGGGTTGTATAGAGGAAAATGAGGGCTGGGGATGGAGTGGGGGGAAAAGAATGATAATAGAATGGTACAAACATCATTACCCTATGCACATGCATGATTACACAAATGCTGTGACTCTATTTCATGTATAACCAGAGAAATGAATGTTATACCCCATTTGTGTACAACGAATTAACAAATAAAAATATAAGCCAATCCCCCCAAAACAAAGGCCAAATATTTTCTCTGATATGCAGATGTTAATGCACAATAAGAGTGGGGATAAGGAAGAACAGAGGTACTTTGGATTTGGCAGAGGGGAGGGAAGGGAGGAGAAGGGATATGAGGTTGGAAGCATACTAGAATAAAGAGAGCATTATTACCCTATGTGCATATATGACTACACAATAGGTGTGATTCTACATCATGTACATCCAGAATAATGAGAAGTTATACTCCATTTATGTATGACATGTCAAAATGCATTCTACTGTCATGTATAGCTAATTATAACAAATAAAAAAAGAAAAAGAATACATACACATGTATGCACATGTAATACACACCTATACAAATACATATATATGCACACACATATATATATACATATAGAGATACACACATATCAACTTGCAAATACAGCAAAGTGAACCCAAAATTATTAACTAAAAATAAAATAATATTCTCCACTGATTTAATTGAATTTACAGACAAGGCTGAGTATTCACTATATATTCTAGATTCCAATTCTTTTTGTTTCTTCTTGAACTGTGTGTCCCTTATAAGGAGGAAGTGTTGGAGGTTATCATGCCCTTCTACCCTTTTGCTTTCCAACCTGTTAACTGGAGTGGCTGGAGACAGAAGCTGGTTGAAATGGCTCTCAGCTTTCATGCTCACAAATATAAGGTAGGATAGAATGAGAAGTACTCTCTATAGGAGTTTTTTCCAGACTGACTTCCAGGGTAGTCCTGATGCAGAGTTCTACCTGGTAAGTTCTGATGATTGGAGTCTAGCTCTATTTTGAACTTTGTAACTTTGTTAGGTGGTATCTAATTTGGAGAGATTAGATCAACACACTCCTAGGGCTGGGACGATGCTGATTTCTGCTGATCTTCTGGGTCTGTGTTACCTCCCCAAACTTCTACATGTAGAGTGGGATAACTTGCTTTCCTGGGTGGAGAGGGCATGGAAATCTTGTGCACTCCACCACCCATGAATGTGACCTCTAAGGCCCCATTACTGAATGCAATTATGCTCAACTCTTTGGTTTCCTGATCCTTTACAGCTGGGTGCATAAGCACCAGACTAAGAGCGAAAGTGTATTGCATGCCCATCTGTATCTCTGCCCTGAATTCCACTGGACACGATCTTCTCTGTGCCTGTTTCATCTGAATGCTTCCAGGTGCTCCCAAGACCACACAATAGATGCTGGCTTGGAGAGTGTGGCAATACTTGATATGATTTTGGAGATTCTCATAGTAGTAAGCTCCCTCATGACCTCTACTAGATGGATTTCTGCCTCAGCTCTCGGCACACAAGTTGAAATATCCAGAGCAGTTTTCAGATAACTACCTGTTCAATGTGCAGTATCTGTGTCAGCTAAGTTCCAACTGCCCCTATGATCCTCAGATTCTTCCTTACCAAATGTGTCCTGTTTCTTTCTCTTATCCTTTCGTATTATCCCTCCCCTCTGTGGTAACCCAGTGCAGTCACTGCCATTGACTTGGTTCTATGTTCTTTTCCCTTTCTTTCTTTCTTTCTCTCTCTCTTTCTCTCTCTCTCTCTCTCTCTCTTTCTTTCTTTCTTTCTTTCTTTCTTTCTTTCTTTCTTTCTTTCTTTCTTTCTTTCTTTCCCCTCCCTTCCTCCCTTCCTTCCTCCCTTCCTTCCTTCCTTTCTTCCTTCCTTCCTTCCCTCCTTCCTTCTTTCCTTCCTTTCTTCCTTCTCTCTCTTTCTCTCTTCTCTCCTCCTCCTCCTCCTCCTCCTCCTCCTCCTCCTCCTCCTCCTCCTCTTCCTCCTCCTCCTTCTCTCTCTCTCTCTCTCTCTCTCTCTCTCTCTCTCTCTCTCTCTCAGGGACTGAACCCAGGGGCACTTATCACTGAGTTACATTCCCAGCTCCCCACTATTTTATTTAGAGACAGGGTCTTGCTAAGTGACTTAGGGCTTGGTAAATTGCTGAGGTTGACTTTGAACTTGAGATCCCCCTGCCTCAGCTTCCTGTGCCACTGGGATTATAGGCTTGTGTGCCCGGTGTACTCTCTCTTATGATCTCCTTGTAAAATCAGATTTCCAAGTCTTTCTGTATCTCTGACTTTCCAATATTAAATTACAGGGAAGTCTCTCAGTCACCTACCTCACTGAGAAACAGTATTCCTATTTTTTAAATTCAATGCCATGGGACAAAGTACAGACTTCTACTTGTTTCATCTGTTAGTCTTTTTTAATTAAAAGGAAATTGATTCATTACATCAGCAAGTGTGTTTTAATGGCCAAGGTATAATTTGAGAGATATTTGGAGTCTGTCTCTTCTGTTCATTTGCAAAGAGATACATTTCCACAAAGTGATCCATAGATTATTATAAGGATCACCATACTGCTTACTCTTTCCATGACAATATTTGCTTATTTCTATCAACTAGAATCCTAGCATCTTCTTTCCATGCTCTCTAGATTTAGAAAGAAAAATGTAAGGTCATCATTATACCTAAGACATATTTTTACACAAAGTTCATAATTAGCAAGATCATTGATTGGAGTAATTGCAAATTTATAATAATGGAATTTATACTAGTCTGTACCCTCCAGTATTTTGTCTCAAATATATATTTAATGTAATTTTTGCTTTTACCTCCATGTATGGTCTCCGATATCCATTTTTTTTTGTCAGTATCTCTCAAATGTCAGTATCATCTATCATTAGTATAAAATTGGGGGAGAGCTGAATTAACAGGAAAGTTTTCCTCAATATTTATTAAACATTTGTTTTAAAACAACTAGTTTTCCAGCCGGGTATGATGGTGCAAGCCTGTAATCCCAGGAGACTTGGGAGGCTTGGGCAGGAGGATGGAGAGTTCAGAGTCAGCTTCAGCAAAAGCAATGCTCTAAGCAATTCAGTGAGACCCTGTCTCTAAATAAAATACAAAATAGGGCTGGGGTTGTGGCAGTGGGCATGTGCCCCTGAGTTCAATCTCTGGCACCCAAAGAAAAAAAACAAAAACACCTAGTTTTCCAGTTTATTCCTTTACTAACTAGCTTACAATTGTTTCCCTAATAGTAATAGGAAAGCTCTTGATTATAATTTCTAACTGTAACAATGAAGTATTTTTGAAAATATTTACCCTGCATAAATGAGGTAGGATGATAAATTTGCTTATTGAATTAAATGAAATGACTATTAATTCATTAATAAATACTACTATTTGCTTTATCTTTGAGATCCTTAGTAGATTCTAAATTGCTATTAAATTTTATCTCATTCAAACTTTTTACAAAACCTGAAAAAAATATAATTACTTTTTACCTTCACCATACAGATCACAGTATAAAATCTGATAACTACATTTTAAAGTGAAAAAAGTATCTATGAAGATTTTTTAGAAATGAATGTACAAAATCAATAAAAAAATGTTATATTCACATGTGACACAATTAAAATTCTATACACAACACAGATCAGCAAAACAATCAACAAATCATTGAAATAAAATAACATGAGCTTTTCACTCATCTCTAAAGTAAATCAAATTAATCCTTAGTAGTAAAACAGATGGGAAATATTAGCATGTACTTTGTGATACTAGCATCTCTAACAAAAATAAACAGTAAAACAAGAAATAAAAGGGCACAGGTGTGAAGGAGGATGCAACAATTAAATAAGAGTATTAGAATACTTTAAAATATTAGTGGATTCAGTCTGGCATAAATTGGAAGGTAATTCTGAATAGTAAATATATTTTGCTTCCTGAAAACTCTGCTAATATTTTTAGAAGTCATTGATAGTTTTAATTTTCTTCTATATCTGTGTATTCTTAAAAGTTTGCACATACTTGATAATATAATATCAAGTGTAAATTTATTATTTATGTTTACATTTCCTGAAAGGAAATCTATCATAATTTTTGGCAACATAGCCAAGTAACAACCCAGTAATTTTTCTACCTAATGTAGCAACTTTCATAAATGCAGAAAAGAATGAAGTTAAAGTGTCATTATTAACTAGTTTTGACCACAATAATTTTGAATTATTCCATGGTTTTCATTTATAATTTCCAGGATATTAGGATAGAAGTTGCATTTTTTCTTTTAGTTGTTTTCTTTTTAAAGTTGGATTCTCTACAAGAGCTCATGAGAAGTACTGATGGAGTTGTATTTTTTTCTAGTTTTTCAGTTGATCAATTTTAGAAATACAGAATAGATAATACAATGTTTGCTCACTACATTTTTACCTTCAAGTGCTATTTGTTTCTGAGAAAAATTATTTCATCAATTGACTATTTGTATGTAACTAGGCAATAATATCCAAGATATTTAGTAATACAACCAGAAAAACCTATACAATGATCCTGAAAACAGTTGATTTTCCTAAAATATTGAAGGTAAATCACACAATCATTTAAAACATTTACAGAAGTGACCATATTAAATCCATGGAGGTTTATCTTACATAAAACACAAAATATACTAAAGAAAATTTAATGAAAAATATATGCTGTCAGGTTCATTTTACATGAACCAGCTGTATCTATTCCCTAGTTCATTCTATCATCTCAATTAATGTTGAGAAATTGATTAAGGGAACATTTGGCAATCTTATGTGGTCATTCATGAAAACAGAATGACTAGATTAGCCATGAATATCTTCAGAATTTTGAGACAATCCCAAACCTTCTGCTTAAGGTTCTAAATTTGATTCTAAGTAAACATAAAAGCATGACACAAATAAACAGCTGCAGAATGTTAGCTAAAATGCTTTCCTTCATTTTTTTTATATTAGAGGGAACATTGTTCATGTTTTGCTGCGTAATATTCATTTACTCAGTTCACTACTCTACTCATATAAGTACATATCAATCTTGTACAAAGCAAGTTTTGTCTTTCCTCATGGCTATTTTTATTAATTTTTGGAGTAGTCGATTTAGTTTCATTTTAAAATTAAATTTATTTTTAAGCAGACACATAAAAAGTAAAAGTTCTACATATCAATACTGAATCATGTGATACTTTAATGTATGTATACTTTAAATATGGTTTAAGTCACATTAAATATATCTTTCTTCTCTAACATTTATCATTTCTATACAGTAAAGTCTTTCAAAATCCTTTCTTCCATCTTTTTAAAATGTCCAGTATATTATTGCTTTCTTTTCAACCATTATTTATAATAGTACACCAGAATAACTTGTTTCTAACTTACTATGAATTAGTACCCATGGATCAACCATTTCCCATTCCTCCCCCTCACAATACTCTAATACTGGTAACTATCATTCTACTCTCAGCTTCTATGAGATCAACATTTTAAGATTTCATATATGAGTTCATGGGCTACTTGTCTTTATTTGCTTGGCTTATTTCACTTAACCTAATGATCTCCACTTCCATCCATATTGTTACAAAATACAGAATTTTTCTTTATAAACAGTTCATAATATACACTTTTGACACTTGTTGGTATTTTTTGCATTTTTTGTAAGCTATTATTGAGTAAAAAACTGTGAGTGGATCTTTATTATTTTCATTTCAAAGCATGATCCTTAGAAAGTGATAGAATGAAAGCACTTTCATTCTGAGGAAAGAGGTGTTCAAATGAGTATGCATTTTATCTTGTATCAAGCTTTAAATATTCACTGAAATTCATTTCTGTTTATAAACAGTATTATCTTCAACCAGAAAACCATAAATCTTCAAGTTATTTCTGAAAAATAGTCTTAAATAATGATGACATAATTCATAAAGGCCTTTTGGCCTTGGCTTTTAAGTTATTTACATTGTGTAGTTTAAAACCACACACTTAGGAAGGATATAAAAAGCTAAGTGACTTGCTACCTTAATATTAAAAAGCAGGCTTCCCAGCAAAGATTATGTGGTTTGTGCCTTTACTTCCAGTAAAAGCTTTCTTTATTCATATCACATTAAAGAAAATGAAAATTCATTTACTCAAATAAAACATACAAATAAAATCATTATTTTGACCTTTGAAAATAAAATATACTACATTATATTTTTTTGTATAAGGGAGGGCATAATTTAGTTTCATTATCAGTTTTGATTCATGCCATATGAGTGATGGCTTTTTGCCATCATAAACTTAACTTTTAAATTATTCTTAACTTCAAATTACAAAAAAAAAAAAATTGGCCAATTAGAACAGAGTTTAATTTTGGGGAGCATACAAAAAGCAACTATGAAAATTATCTAAATCTTACTGCAATTGTTAATAGCAATCAACTTTTTATAGCTTTGTTATAAATGTTTTCCTATGGAAATAATTGGGAAATATGGAAGGATGAATTTTTATACTTTAAAAAATAAAGCATACTAAAGATGTTCTCTTTGTTAACATATTGCTTTCGTGTTGAGTTATATGACTTTCTCAAAGTCTTTGTTTACTTATTGATATAGAAAACACCTCAGTAGAAGTGACCTTTATTATTCACCACTCTTCTAACAAAACCTTCGATCAATTCAACTGAGGCTTATTCCAGATTTAATTGATATGTTTCCTGGAGGATAACAAATTTTATAGTATTGGACACATAATGAGGTACTTATTAACAATTCACTTAATATGCTAAACATGTTATGTCTAACAATGAATACCAGACATTTAGGTAAGTGCCTAGTAAGTTTTTTACTTGAATTTGTATCATATGACCTCTGTCATATGATACAATTCAATAACTTATCATTGAGGTAATGAACTCTAAATCATGATTATCATATAAAAAAATTAAAATTTTGATAATGTGTAATTACCAATTTGATTTATATAAACTATAAATACTATGCTAATTCAGAAAATGGGGAATTTGTTGTATCAGAGTAATACTTCACACAGGAGCTGGGGATTGAGTTTGGCATTTCAGAAAACAGAAATTGGAAGTTCAAAAGGCATACAAGTTTCCTTAAATATAATGATATACTCTAAATTCAAATAAATAGTAAATGCAATTTAGCAGTAGAAGAGGTTTTAGTATAATGTTCATTAAACACAGAGATGAACTTTACTAAAATTCACATATGAAAAACATAAAGTCTATTTGCTTCTGAAAGTGTGAGTGTAGGGTGGGTAACAATAAGATAGTACATAGCAATGTTCTAAATTTCTTTAAACAAATATTTACTTTGCTTTCATACAAACATGCATGTGAACAGAAAGAGTTATACCTACAGACTATTTGCTAATATTGTGCTTCTTTAGATACTAAGTGTATTTATGCCTAATCCAACTCTGTTAAAATAAAGGTATGGGATAAAGGATTAATGAGATTGTTTGCAAATTAACTGTTTTCTAATCTCTCCTGAACAACAACAACAACAACAACAACAACAACAAAAACAGGCACAGACTAGTAAAGAAATATTCACTGGTTAGTTACTCTGATGGCAGCCAGTTCTGTTTTCATAGCAGAGCCCTGGATATAAACCCAAACAAATTAAATGTTTTTTGAAGGCTGTACAGAGGCATTCTGTTTAGAGTAGATCTTAGAACAAGTAGAAATGTTGCATATGTGAATTTAAGAATACACATATGCTCATACCATCAACAATATAATCACCCCATGATTTCATGGATTTTCTAATAGGTCAGCTGGTGTGCTAGGAGGAAAAAACTAAAAGCTAATGTCTGAACCATTCCACTCAGGTGGACTTTTCCCTCAGATCACAGTTATTGACATGAATTTCTCATTTTGTTTTCAGCCTTAAAAATCAGCTCCTCATGAGAGAGAGAAACAGAGAGAATGAATCAGCTCCTTATGATACTCACAGATGATCTCTATTGAATAAGTTCTATGTGGAATTACAGAATAAACATTGGATAAGCAGATATTTCTCATGAATTGTTTATACAGATAATTACATTAATATTTTAACTTAAAAGGGATAGAAAACACATAATTTCTTACCATTATTACTTCACTAACTATCTTATCATATTCTGTTCCTCAATTTAAAAACAGATGTCAAGAATATAGTCGACAAACCTTCAGTAGGTGGCTTCTTGAATTTCATGCTTCGAGCAGTCTAAATAAACCTATCAGTCTGTGTTAATTTGCTTTTGTTAGTTTATTATTCAAATAGCTATATTTTCTAATATTTATTTATTCTTTTTAGACATACAAGACAGTATAGTTTGATGTAGTGTATATTTGAGGAGAATAACTTGTTATAATTAGGATCCCATTCTTGTGGTTGTATATGTTATGGAGTTTCATATATGAACATAGTTTTTGATGGAAGTTGTCAACCCTCAAATATTTTATATGAAATACTTTTTATACATCTTGTCATGTATGCTAATTAGAGTTTCAAATAATCATAAAGAAATTTGCAAGACCCACACAGATACAGTAATTCCATCTTTGACAAAGGTATCAAATATGTTGGAAAAAAAGATAGCCTTTTTAGCAAAAGGTGCTGAGAAAACTGGATATCTATATGTGGAAAAATGTAACTAGATTCCTATCTTTCAGTCTGCATGAAAATCAACTCAAAGCACATCAAAGACCTAAGAATTAAAGCAGAAAAACTGAAACTGCTATAAGAAAATAGGATCAGGGAAAACATTTGGCCTTTTTTGGGGGGGATTGGCTTGTTTCACTTAGCATGATAATCTCCAATTCCATCCATTTATCTGCAAATGCCATAATATTATTCTTCTTTATGGCTGAGTAGTATTCCATCGTGTATATATTCCACATCTTCTTTATCCATTCATCTGTTGAAAGGCATCTAGGTTGGTCCACAGTCTTGCTATTGGGAATTGAGCTGCTATAAACATTGATGTGGTTGTATCACCGTAGTATGCTGATTTTAAGTCCTCTGGGTATAAATGGGGGTTGGGGAGTAAGAGAGGAATGGAGGATCTTTAGATTATGTAGAGGGAAATGAGAGGGGGAGAGGGTGAGGTATGAAAAATGGTGGAATGAGACAGACATCATTACTCTATGTACATGTGTGATTAACAAGAATGATATGAACGTACATCATGCACAACCATAGAAATGAAAATTTGTTCCCCATATGTGTACAATGAATCAAAATGCAGTCTGTAAAAATAAAAATTAAAAAAAAAGCATCATTATAGTTAGGAGATTGTTGATTGTTTTTCTAGACAAATAAAATATAAAATAAAAACATAGGCTCAACATTACAATATATTGGCATAGACACCAACTTCCTTAGACTTTTAAAGCTCAAAAAATAAAACCTTCAATCAGTAAGCGTGGGATAGCATCAAATTGAAAAGCTTCTGCACAGCAAGATAAACAAGAGCATGACAAGAGAGCCTAGAGAATGGGAGCACAATCTTTACCTGCTTCTCTTTTGGCAGGGACATTAATATCCGGAATTTTAAATAATTCAAAATCTTAACAGCAATAATAAGTAGACAGCAAAATCAATAAATGGGCAAATGATCTAAACAGATTTTTCTCAAAAGAAGAAATATAAGTGGCCAACAAATATATGAAAAATATTCAACATTACTAGCAATCAGGGAAATGCAAATCAAAACTACAAGTGAGATTTCATCTGATTCCAGTTAGAATGTCCATCTTTAAAAATACAAATAAATAGTATAAAAATACAAACTGACAAGTATATGAGGGCAATGTTACACTTATACATTGTTGGCTGAAGTGCAAATTGCTACAACCACTTAGAAAAACAGTATGCAGGTTCCTCAAGAGACTAGAGATAGAACTTCATATGACCTAGCTATTGCGCTCATTGGAATTTATCCCAAAGAGCTAAAATCAGCCTACTATAATGACACAAGCCCATCAATGTTTATAGCAGTACAATTCACAATAGCCAAGTTATGGAACCAGCCCAGGTGCTTGTCAATAGATGAGTAGATAAAGAAGATGTGGTATGTTTATACCATATATATATGGTATACACACACACACACACACACCATGTAATTTTACCAAGCCAAATAGAAGGAAAAAATTATGCAATTTATTGGTGAATGAATGGAAATTCATTTCCATTATTATTTCACATGCTATGTGAAATAAGACAGATGCAGAAAATCAAGAGTTGCATGTTTTCTCTCATATGTGGAAGCTAAATGTGGAGGAGAGGGAGATAAAGAAAAAAGGGAGAATAAAGTAGAGGAAAGTTATCAAAAGGGAGGTAGGAGGGAGGATGGGGATATACTGGGGAACAAAACATCCCAATTATACTATGTCCATGTATGATTATATCACAATGAATCTTCCTTATATGTATATATTTATACTACACTAATTAAAATACTACTACTAAGAATAGAAGTGAGATCAGTAGATTAGAACAAATGAATCATGGAGAGGGAGAAGTGGAGGAGGTACTGGGGAATGAGACTGATCAAATTATGTACATGTATAAATGTGGCATAATGAATCTCATTATTGTGTATAATTATAAATAACTAATAAAAATGAATTTAAAAATACCTCTTACACTTCTTGGCACATATGTTATTTAGATTGTTTCAAATACTTGTAAGGTATTTTGCATATTTCATTTACATGCTGCTTATACAGTGCAATATCAAAAAGAAGCGAATGTATAACAAATGTTACATAGAACTGGAAGCCTGTCTTTTTAAAAAATTGTGGTACATTAAGATTAGGAGATCTACATTTTCTATGGTGCCTTACTTCAGATATTATTTATAGATGCTAAATCTAGTATTCCTTAACATCTTCTTCAATATAAAACCTGTCTTGTTCCAACAAAATTGTATGTGATCATTTCTAAGAAATGTAATAAAGTGATAGTAAGATACATAAATTTTAGAAAATTAATTCATATAGATTCTAACTGTGCTAAAAGATGGACACATCTTTTCTCAGGAATCTTATTTTTACCTTACCACACTAATTCTACATGACATTTGACATTAATCCAGCCTTAATTCCCTATGATCCCTTGCAAAGATCTTAAGATTTTTCAGGGCTTTTGGTTCTTAAATGGCTATTATTCACATTTCATGAAAGATACAGTCATTCTTGCTGTGATTGAGATGCACCTAAATGCACCTTGTGCTTTTGGTGCTTCGCATATCCTTTAGGTTCTCTTTCCTGATTCTGATTAGCTTTAATTATGAGCAGATATTCATTCAAATAATTTTTCTCTGAATCAGATACTGTTTTTGTTGCTGTTGCTTTTTTTAACTTCAGGCTATGACTGTCAAAAATATTAACAAAGGGAAACTTCCCAAAAGCTATTAAAAAAAATAGAACTTGAAGTGCAGATGTAGTGGTGTAGACTCAGCTCTCTTTGCTCTTTCCTGTTAAATATAACTATATATCCTGGAAATAATATTTCAAACAATGATAGAAGGATAAAAGGTAGAAATGCTGAGGTAACAGGTCAGGTAGCTCAGGACTAAGGAAATATATATACTATGATATATATATGTATATATATACACATACATATATTTCATAAACATATGTATGTATATATAGTTCATATATATATTCCATATATATTATATATGTAAATATTCCATATATATTGTATGTATCAGGACTGAGGAACAACATATATAATATTTTTCCATTAAAATAAATGAAAAAATAAATTTCCATTAATCAAAATAAATATGTATATATGACATCCTTGCTGGCACCAGAAGATTAGATTTTTCTAGCAACAAATGGCTCAAGCCAGGAAAGCATTCTTCTTCTCAGTGGGTAGAGGCTGCATTGATTCGTGTAGAAATATTAGTAACCTGGTTCAGTCTTGGAATGTGTCTCCCACCTCGAGATGGCAGGCTGGAGAATTTCACTGGAAACAAATGGCTGAATGGAAGGGCTACAGTATAAAGCTTCCTTTCTGAATTCAGAGATACCAGGTATACCAATATTCAACCAACAAATTTTAGTGGGATCCCCTAGTACTAGAAGTTGCTTAGAGATATATTTTAATGAGATAGAGTCCTCAGTGAACATAATAAAAAAATGTTTAGGATGTATTAAAAATCACTCATACCAGAGTCATACTAGAACAACTCTAATGAGAGTAAATTAGTATTATTATAAGATGATCAAATATGTGAACTGAAAGCATTTTAAGTTAGCTATCATAGAATTTCTTCAACCATTTTTATGAACTCCATTGAAACAAATGACAAAAATCCCAGCATCTGGGGAGGCTGAGGCAAGAGGATTGCAAATTTAAAGCCAGTTGTGGTAACATACTGAGGCCCTAAGCAAAATAAAAAATAAAAAGTGCTGGGTATGTGGCTCGATGGTAAGTGCCCCTCGGTTTAATCCCTGGTACAAAAAAGAAAAGAAAAGAAATGAAAGAGAGGAGAGAAAGAGAGAGGAGAGAGAGAGAGAGAGAGAGAGAGAGAGAGAGAGAGAGAAGGAAAGAAAGAAAGAAAGAAAGAAAGAAGGAAAGAAAGAAAGAAAGAAAGAAAGAAAGAAAGAAAGAAAGAAAGATTAGA
>JAJEJO010004691.1:177736-254997 GCA_020662805.1 Glaucomys volans | reverse complement strand
TATATATATATATATATATATATATGTATATATGTATATATGTATATATACATATATATATATGTATGCAAGTTTGCTACAGTAATAATGAGATCTGATTTCAGCATTAAGTAAAATGTAAAGAACATGAAGGACATAAAAAGGTAAACAAGAATTGAGAATTTGATGAACGTAGAAAAGAACAGGGCACTACTATAATTCTAAAGTTTAAGCAAGTTTAAAATACTAGAAATATTAGAAATGGAATGAAATTATGGCATTTGCCAGTAAATAAATGGATCTGGAGACTATAATCCTAAGCGAAATAAGTTAGTCCAAAAGAGTCAAAGGTCAAATATTTTCTTTGAAATACAGAGGGGAATACAATATAGTGGGAGGGAAGAAAGAGAAAAAGGGAAAAAAAGAGGGAAGAGGGAATTCCATCAAAATAGAGGAAAGATCAGTAGAGGACACAAAGGGGATTGACGAGGAAGAAGGAAGGACAGAATAGGGGAAGAACAGTGGAATGAATCTGACTGAAATTTCATATGTGCATACACGAATATCCCACAGTGAATCTCAACATCAAATACATCCACACGATACTAATTAAAAAACTATAAATAAAGTGCATAAAGATTAATAGCATGGAAGGAGAAGGTGGAAGTGCTGGGGACTGAATTAGAGCAAATTATATGATTATGTAATTATGTTAACATGGGTCTTAATGTTACATATAACTAAAACAATCAATTAAAATATTAGAACTGTACAGCAGAGAACTGGGGCTGTAGCTCAGTGGCAAAGCACTTGCCTAGCATGTGCGAGGCAGTGGGTTTGATCCTTAGAATCACATAAAAGTAAGCAAATAAAATAGGCATTCTGTCCTTCTACAACTATAAAAAATAATAAGAAAGAAATGTACAATAGACAAGAAAAACAAAAATACAAGAGTGGAACTAATGTCAATTATCAAGCAAAAATCAAACCAAACCTAAACACTAAAAACTGACCTATTTGAATATATATGATGAAAAACTTTGACCCCATAGCTAAAGCAATCTTGAACACAGGAAATAAGATGGAGGAATAATAGTTCTTGATGTTACATTATATTACAAAGGTATAGTGAGCCAAACAATATGGTAAAGCCAAACCAATATGGTAAATAAAAAGAGACACTTAGATCAATTTAACAGAATTGAGAGTCTAGAACAAACACACATGTACAGTTGACTGATCTTCAAAAAGCATGTCAAGACTATACACAGGAAAAGGATAGTCTTTTTAATAAATTCCAGTTGGGAAAACTGGAAAATTGCATGCAAACTTTTTTACATTGGATTTTTAAAAATATTTTACACAAAATGACCTCAAAATGAATTAAAGAAATAAATGTAAGATGTGAAATATAAGAAAGCAGGGTACAAACTCTATTACGTTGGGCTTGGCAGTGCTTCTTTTTTTATGGTATTATTTATTTATTTGCTTTAAAAAATTTTTTTCTAATTTATTTAATTTTGATTCATTGTACACAAATGGAGTACAGCTATTGTTTCTCTGGTTGTACACAAAGTAGAGTCACACCATCAGTACATTTATACATGTACACAGGGCAAAGATGTCTGTATCATTCTGTTATTATTCTTACTCCCCCCCCCGACGTGGAATCCACCCCTCCCTTCCCTCTATGCAATCTATCCTTCCTCCATTCTTGAGTCCCTTCCACTCTGTATTATGCATCATCATTCACTTACCAGAGAGACCATTCAGCCTTTGGATTTTTGGGATTGGCTAATCTCACTTAGCATAACAGTCTCCAACATCATCCATTTACCTGCAAATGCCATAATTTTATTCTTCTTTATGGCTGAGTAATATTCCATTGTGTATATATACCACAGTTTCTTTATCCATTCATCTATTGAAGGGCATCTAGGTGGGTTCCACAATCTAGCTATTGTGAATTGAGCAACTATGAACATGGATGTGACTGCATCACTGGAGTAATCTGATTTTAAGTCCTTTGGGTATAGGCCAAGGAGTGGGATAGCTGGGTCAAATGGTGGATCCATTCCAAGATTTCTAAGGAATCTCCACACCACTTTCCAGAGAGGCTGCACCAACTTGCACTCCCACCAGCAATGTATGAGTGTACCCTTTTCCCCACATCCTTGCCAACACCTGTTGTTGCCTGTATTCTTAATAAAAGACATTCTAATTGGGGTAAGATGAAATCTTAAGGTAGTTTTGATTTGCATTTCTCTTATAACTAGGGATGGTGAACATTTTTTCATAAATCTGTTGATTGCTTGAAGATCTTCCTCTGTAAAGTGCCTGTTCATTTCTTTGGCCCATTTATTGATTGGGTTATTAGCATTCTTGGTGTAAAGATTTTTGAGTACTTTGTAGATTCTGGAGATTAGTGCTCTATCTGAAGTGTGTGTGGCAAAGATTTTCTCCCACTCTGAAGGCTCTCCCTTCACATTGCTGATTGTTTCCTTTGCTGAGAAAAAGCTTTTAAGTTTGACTCTATCCCAATCATTGATTCCTGCTTTTATTTCTTGCGCTTTGGGAGTCATGTTAAGGAAATCTGGTCCTAGGCCAACATGATGAAAATTTGGACCTATTTTCTCTTCTATTAGGTGCAGGATCTTGGTCTAATTCCAAGGTCCTTGATCCATTTTGAGTTGAGTTTTGTACAGGGTGAGAGATATGGGTTTAGTTTCATTTTGCTGCATATGGATTTCCAGTTTTCCCAGCACCATTTGTTGAAGAGGCTATCTTTTCTCCATTGTATGTTTTTGGCTCCTTTGTCAAGTATGAGTTCCCTGTATTTATGTGGGTTTGTCTCTGTGTCCTCTATTCTGTACCATTGATCTACCTGTCTATTTTGGTGCCAATACCATGCTGGTTTTGTTACTATTACTCTGTAATATAGTAGAAGGTCCAGTATTGTGATACCCCCTGCTTCACTCTTCTTGCTAAGAATTGCTTTAGCTATTCTGGGTCTCTTATTCCTCCAAATGAATTTCATGATGGCTTCCTCTATTTCTATGAGGTTGATCATTGGGATTTTAATTGGAATTGCATTGAATTTGTATAGAGCTTTTGGTAGTATGGCCATTTTGACAATATTAATTCTGCCTATCCAAGAACATGGGAGATCTGTCCATCATCTCAGATTTTCTTTAATTTCTTTCCTTAGTGTTCTGTAGTGCTCATTGTAGAGGTCTTTCACCTCTTTTGTTAGATTGATTCCCAAGCATTTTATTTTATTTTTTTTTGAGGCTATTGTGAATGGTATAGTTTTCCTAATTTCTCTCTCAGAGGATGCATCACTTATGAATAAAATTGCATTTGATTTATGAGCATTAATTTTATATCCTGCTACTTTACGGAATTCATTTATGTGTTCCAGAAGTTTTCTGGTGGAATTTTTAGGGTCTTCTAAATAGAGAATCATGTCATCAGCAAATAGGGATAGTTCGAGCTCTTCTTTTCCTATTTGTATTCCTCTAATATCTTAGGTCTGTCTAATTGCTCCGGCTAGAGTTTCAAGGATGATGTTGAATAGTAGTGGCAAAAGAGGGTATTCCTGCCTTGTTCCAGTTCTCAGGGGGAATGCTTTCAATATTTCTCCATTTAGAATGGTGCTAGCTGTGAGCTTAGCATAGATAGCCTTTACAATGTTAAGGAACGTTCCTACTATCCCTATTTTTTTCTAGTGTTTTGAGCATGAAGGAGTGCTGTATTTTATCAAAAGCTTTTTCAATCTATTGAAATAGTCATGTGGTTCTTGACTTTAAGTCTGTTGATGTGGTGAATTACATGTATTGATTTGTGGATGTTGAACCACCCTTGCATCCCCTGGATGAAACCCACTTGATCATGGTTCACTATCTTTTTAATATGCTTTTGTATGCCATTTGCTAAAATTTTGATAAGAATTTTTGCATCTGTGTTCATTAGGGATATTGGTCTGAAATTTTCTTTCCTCGATGTGTCCTTCTCTGGTTTTGGTATCAGGGTGATATTAGCTTCATAGAACGAGTTTGGAAGGGTTCCCTCCTTCTCTATTTCATGAAATACTTTGAGGAGAATTAGAATGAGCTCTTCTTTGAAGGTCTTGTAGAACTCGGCTGTGAATCCATCTGGTCCTGGACTTTTCTTTGTTGGTAGGATTTTGATGTCTCCTTCTATTTCCTTGCTTGAAATGGATCTATTTAAGTTGTGTATGTCCTCCAGATTCAGTTTGGGTGGCTCATATGCCTCTAGGAACCTGTTGATACCTTCCAGATTTTCTATTTTGTTGGAGTATAAATTTTCAAAATAGCTTCTAATTATGTTTTGTATTTCAATAGTGTCTGTTGTAATATTTCCATTTCCTTCACAAATTTTAGTAATTTGGATTTTCTCTCTCCTCCTCTTCATTAGTGTGACTAAGGGTTTGTTAATTTTGTTTATTTTTTCAAAGAACCAACTTTTTGTTTTGTCAATTTTTTGAATTGTTTCAGCAGTGATTCTTTTGGATGTATCTTCAAAAGCAAAGGCAACAAAAGCCAGTATGCAAGTGGGAGTACAACAAATTAAAAAGTTTCTGCACATTTAAGCAAACCACAAGATGAAAATACAACTTATGGAATAGGAGAAAATACTTTGAAACCACATACGTGAAAAAGAAATAACATACAACATATAAAACCTAGCAAGAGGAAATAGAGGAGGAAAACTTTATTTGAGGTCATGACTTTAGTCCATAGATGGCGAAGTCCATAGACAGACAACTCTTTATTTCTCTGGGCCCCAGATGAGATAGAACATAAGGGCAGAAGAGCATGGCAGAATAAAGCAGCTCAGGATGTGACAATTAGAAAGCAGAAGAGAGCAAGCTTCACTGACCAGGGACAAAATGTAAACACCAAAGCCATATCTTCAGTGATCTACTTCCTCCAGCCTTAATCTACCTGCCTGAAGTTAGCACCCAGTTAATCCATTGAAGTGAATTAATTCAGTGATTAGGTTAGGGATTTTATAACCCAAACAAAGTTCACTTCTGAATTTTATTGCATTATTTTACACATGAAATTTTGGAGGATATGTGATGTCTAAACCATGACATATATACCATGACATATCTACATATAAGCATGTATGTATGCATACACATGCATATGTGTATCCTATTTACTGTTTCATATCATAGTGTGCTAATGGGGAAATAAAATATAACAAGGCTAGCAGATCAGGAAGAAATTGTCATTAAAGAAATAATTTGCTACTCACAATTTCCAAGAAGAAAAAACAGTTTCCAGGTGAGCAATACATGAAAGCACCGAGATCAATCTGACAGCAGGGGGAGAAGGAAACAGTGTCCAAAGAGCCTTCATTGTGGTTGTCACGGAAAGGGAAAGGAAAAGGTGAGGCATTGCAAGCAGGTTTACAATTGACATATTTTAATAATTTCAGTGGGCTTTGGGACTTAGGACCCATTCCCTAATTTTCTGGAACTTGGCCAGGGGCAAAAAACAGTGTCTGAAGAATACAATATCCTGAAAAAGAGATAGTTGGAAGTTTGGGCTCTGGATTAATTGGTGTATTTGAAAAGCATGAACCCAGAATGAATTCTCTTACCAAGGAGAGGGATCAACAAGAAAGGTAGAATGCCAAGGCCAGGTGATTTGTCACCTCTTATTTCAGAATAAGGTGTGCCAGCATATGTGTGTGGGGCAAATGATAAAAATTCAGACTTATAAAAGATATAAACATGGTGAATACACAAACCCCACCTTGAACTCTTCATGTTATTTCTTGTTTGGTTTTCATTGATCATTGAAGCTGAAGCCTGGAATGAACGAATATGTACCTTAAAATATATGTAACTCTCATCTTGCCTACATCCTTAATTCATTTCCTCCCCATGTTTAAATGACAAAAAATTCAGTTTTCCTGGATTATTAATTTTTATTTTTCCTTTATCCTTCCTGTTACAGAACAACTGTGATAATGTATATAATGAAGAGATTAATGAAATAGAAACAAAAATTGTTAATATAAAATAGCAAAGATAAGTATCTGTTTTATAATTGGTATATTTAATGAAAGGATTTCTATTTATGAAAAATATGGTATACTGTTCAGAGATATGAACATTAAATGTAAGGTTTAAACAATAGCATCTAAACTTTAAAATTCATCATAAACTTTCAAAAGAAATCAGTCTAATCATGTTTGGATGAAGAAAGCCTAAAGTAGAACTACATTTTTAAAGTGAGAACCAAGCACCTTCAAACTTCTGTTAACATTAGCATCACTACCCTATTAGACTGGTACATTACCACTACTTTATTATTCTAATTCTTTCCCAGGAAGACAATATAATAACTATTGCTCTTACAAGAATTTTCCCTGATCTATATGAATCTCATCATTTTTTTTCAATCGATAGAAGCAGATTCTGCATTATTTCCATTTTTCACCTCAAAATTCTCACATTTTGTTGACTAATCAATAAGTTTTAGTGACGTAATTCTTACCCAATCTAAATCAAGCCCACTATTGAAGGGACTCTAAAACCTCATCAGTATTGGGATATTATCCTTCCCATTCTAGACAATACTAAAACTTTCAAGATAGTGATACCTTTTATCACAATAAGCAGTAATTCAGTTTTACTTGTAATGTTAAGGAAACTAGATTTGAAAAATAGAAATATATCCTAAAACATATATATATGTATATATATTTATTTTATTGTAATAGATTTTAAATTCCTTGTTTTGTTTGTCCCATCCTTTCTTTAAATATTATAATGAGAATTCTACAGAATAAAGCCTAAAGAGGATAAAAGTAAACAATCCATATTCAAATATTAAGACTTGTTGCTATTTTGCACTGTTGCATGTGACCCAAGTTCTCTCCCTGAAACCTTTTATTATGTATATACCATATGGAGAACCTCACTGTCTCATTTTTGGAAAATATTTTCTACCACATAGTTTACTATCCAGATAGAATACACATAAATACGTATAGTCAGCTAATTGTTAAAACAGTTTAATGTAGTTAAAATGCAGAAAACAAATAACAACTCACTATTTTCTTATCACACAGCATTAACAAATTGAAATTCTTCTATTGGCATATTTGCTTCGAATTATTTAATGTAGGAGTACCTGAGGATACAGAGCTCAGGCATTTTCTCTTCCCTTGATTGGTCTGGTCACGAGCCTAGCACGGGCATGATCAGGAGCGTGGCACGGGGGTGTTAACAGCTGTTGGTAATTGTAATTAGTGAATATCTGCTATATAAAGTTGCTTGTTCCGCATTAAACCGAGCCTGGTCCTCAGAACCCGAGCTTCCGGTGTGGTGTTAGCACCATCGCACTCACCCTCCTTACCCCCACAGGCCGCTCCTGTTCCACTTTACAACAATATAAAATGTCATATCATCTGGAAATTTACTTCATTCATCCCAAGTCTTAGTTCCCATATTCCCTCTCAAAAGGCAACAAATATGAATGTGCACATAATCTCCTGTTCAACTTTTTAGAATATGATTTCACTATTTACTAAGATTTATAAAATATATTTGTGCATTTTATAGTTATATATGTGTGCCTCTGGCATCATACTATCCATTTTTTAATTCAACGTAACTCTTTAAAGTTTTTTGTTTTTGTTGTTATTTTAATTTTGGTACTGGGGATTGAACCCAGGGGCACTCTACCACTCAGCTATATCTCCAGCCCTATTTGTTTTTATTTTGAGACAGGGTCTAACAAATTTGCCCAAGTTGGTATTAAATTTGCGGTCCTCCTACTTCAATCTCCTGAGTAGTAGGGGTTACAGATGCACACCACCATGTCCAACCTATACTCTTCATTTTTGTCAAGTTTTCTTTAATTTACACAAATTACGTCCTGGAAATCCATGTTTTTTATACAAATAGTTATAGTTAAGTTTTAATTGCTTCAAATAATTCATTTCTATTGAATGTTAGTTTTATTGTTTTGTTTGCTTTTAATTTATTCATATTCTTACTACTTGACATGTTTGAGAACTCTGACTCCTAATTAAATCCTATGTGTGATATTTAGGTATAATTATGTGCAATTACAAATACCTTAGCTGTCAGAACTTGAAGGGAAAGTTGGCCTTCTCACATCAGATCTGGGGCCAGCAAGTGCATTACAGATAGTAAAGAGAGTTACAGTCAAGGTTTTAGGTTCCCTTGCCAGTCATGTTCTTTATATATTTGCATTTTTAGCTCCAATGCATTCGTTTCTAGATCTCTTTATCTGAATCATTTGACTGAGTTCCTTTTTAAGCAACACTGTCAACACCTCCTTGTTGGGGAATGGGTGGGGGATGACTACAAGACTTTCAGTACATTATACCTCAATTCAAACTCCTGCTCAAAGAGACTTGCCCAAATGCTTACATGGCTTCTGGCAGCATTAAGCCATGTCCTTAGGATGAATCCAGCCCACCATTACAATGTCTGCCTAAGAAGTTCAGTGATGGCAAGAAAATGTACTATTTTAGTCAAGGCTTGATGATGTACTCTTGAAGTTTCTTAGTGCCTTTACTAAAAAGCACTTACAATTCTGAGCAAATGCTTCTTATGACTCAGAAGCATCTCTCTCAAGGATCTGAGATCCATTCCTTTGAAATGTAATCATCAAGAAGAACAAGACATCTGTCTACTAGTCTCTTTGGAGGATAAAGTCTTCAAGAATTACCAGCTAGCAGACACACCTACCCTAATCACACACTGACTATCCCTTTATACTTTTTCTACTTCTCTGATTTTGCCATGTTTCTGAACTCCTTTCATCACTCTCTCTTTAATAGTTTGTCTGTTTTTCACAATGGGAAAGGAGCTCATTTCTTCCCACTACTATCAATAGTTAACAGAATAAAATCTTTTAATTAACATCTAGTTATGCTTGTATTTAACAGAGAGAAACACTAAAGACAGTTCTCCCTAATTTTAAATAGTACTCAGTACTTTCCACTCTTAGCCCCCTCTTCTTTTCTTTCTGACCCTGGGTTAAGAAAACTGCCAGGGCCTCATGTTCAGAGATCTCTGATTTGTGCTTATTCACCTGAGTCTCAATTAGTGTGTTGGTCATGGTGGTAAAAGAACAGGTGAAGACAGCACTTTCTCTACTTTCTTCTCTTGCCTGGATCATTGCAGCAAGTAATCAACAACTAAAGTCTCATTTTTATGTTGATTTATACAGCTATTCTGATACCAGATAACTCAGGAATTTTTCCTGGCTCACCTGAGCTTCTGATGGTGTTAAGTGCTGTAACTTTTCATTCTTTGAAGAACTATTAAAATGGCTATTACTATTGCCCCATAACAAATATTTTATTTGTATCCTTTTGTGCATGTTTGAGCTTCTCTACTAGAGATGATTAGGAAAGAAAGTAGTTGTATATTATATACAATTTTTTAAATTGTATATCAAGAGAATTGTACTAATTGCATTTCACCTAATAGTGGGTGAAAATTCTTAATTCTCCATATTGTCATCGCCACTAATTATTTTCTGTTCTAAATAATTCTGGCAGTTTGACAAGTGTGAAAGTGTGTCATTTTGTTTTAGTTTTCATTTACCTAATTATTAGTGATTTTGAGCATACTTAATATGTCTTCCCTTCAGTTTTCCACTGTGATATATTTTTATGTGTTCTTTTTAGAAGACAGTAGAGTATATTTTTTCATATTTATAAAAAAATAGAGTGTCTCTTATTCTAATTAGTATCCCAGTCTTGTGATTATACATGATGTGGAGATTCATTATGGTGTATTCATTATGTACATAGGAAATTTGTGTCAGATTCATTCTCCTGTCTTTCCTATTCCTATTCCCCCTTCATTCCCCTTTGTCTAATCCACTAAAATTCTATGGACGCTTCCTTGTTGTGTGTTAGCATCCACATATCAGAGACAACATCTGACCTTTGAGTTTTTGGATGCAGCCACATCAATGTTTATAGCAGCTCAATTCACAATAGCTAAACTATGAAACCAACCTAGGAGCCCTTCTACAGATGAATGGATAAAGAAATTGTGCTATATATACACAATGGAATATTGCTCAACCATAAAATAGAAAGACTTTGTGACATTTGCCAGTAAATGGATGGATCTGGAGACCATCATGCTGTCATTTCCTTGTGATATCCTCTTTCATGGATTGTTTGATCATATATCTAATCATTTATCTGTTTAAGGTTGTTTTTCATTGGTATCTTGAAATTCTTTAATCTGCTTATGTGTTAGTTCATTTTCTGTCATTGTGACTAAAATATCTGAGAAGAACAATTTAGAAGAAGAAAACTTTATTTTGGCTTATGGTTTCAGAGTTTGCAGTACAGACCATGTTCAGTTGACTCTATTGCTCTGGGCCTTAGGTGAGGTAGAATATCATTCAGGAAAGGTGTGGTAGAGGAATACTGCTGAGGTCAGGATAACCAAGAAGAAGGAGTCAGGGACTAAATATGATACCAAAGGGTATACCCCCAGGAACCTAATTCCTCCACCACTCCCTACCTGCCTATCATTATTACTTAGTAGTCCACTCAAATTATTAATCCATTAAATATATTAACCTGCTGATTAGGTCATATCTCTTATAATCTGATCATTTCACCTCTGAATGTTCCTGAGTTGGCTAACACATGAGCTTTTGGGGGTTCACCTCATATCCAAACAATAATAGTATTATGAAATCTTTTCCCATATTACAAGAAAGAGTCAATCTTTAAGAAAATCCAGAATGTAACAAGACTATGGTTATTAACAAACAGTATGTTTAAATTTAACTTTCATCCAAGAAGCATACATAGGAGTATATGTTCTTTTCTTTCTCCCTATGTTTGAATCTGAATGTCAAAACACACTACTTTAATACAGAATGATTTTAATATAAAATTATGTAAGAATACTTATGCTAATCTTAGCCATTCCTGATGTCATATACAGAAGAATCCATAATAAATACTGAACATCAAAAATTAATGCAGCACTTTGTGACATTACTTAAAATTCAGCAAAATCATGTAAGACAAGAGAGATACTTAACCACTATAAGATTTCCTTTGCAAATTAGAAATCTATATAGTGGTGGCAAACAACTTCATGAAGGAAATGTTTTTGAGAGTCAAAAGGAAAAATTCTATAGTTTATTCATTTTAATTGTTTACCTATATTTACCAACACCTATAGATTTCTATAAAGGATCAATTTTTGAAATGTTCCTTAGTACCAGAGGTGGAAAAACTGAGGACACAAAATTGTTAGTAACATGACTAAATATGAACACCTAATTAGTGCAGAGCCAGAACTGAGATACTAATATATATGACCTGGAAGATATAACTAATATATTTATAAATTTGTATAAAATGCATACATGCACAGGTTGCTGAACCAATAGATGATAGCCAAGTCTCATACATCCTTTTTTGATATATTCTATTACAGTTAGCAAATACATTATTGCTTCCTTAGTGAAATATAATGAGCACTTCAGTTCTAAACAGTTATACCATGCTTACTTTTCATCAAAGATAACAAGTTGTAGGAGTGCCTGAGGATACAGAGCTCAGGCGCTTTCTCTTCCCGTAATTGGTCTGATCACGAGCCCATCACGAGCCAATCACGAGCCTAGCACGAGCGTGCATCGGGAGCGTGGCAGGGGGTGTTAACGGCTGTTGGTAATTGTAATTGGTGAATGTCTGCTATGTAAGCCTGCTTGTTCCGCATTAAACCGAGCCTGGTCTTCAGAACCCGAGATCCCCGCGTGGTGTTAGCGCCGTTGCACTCACCCTCCTTACCCCCGCAGGCCACTCCTGTTACACTTTACAACAACAAGTGAGAAAGTCTGTTAACAAGACATAATTTACAATTCCACATAACACAGAAATGCCATTGTATCACCTTTTTTATTCTGTCGTTTACAAGTAATTCGCAAGTCCTAGCCCAATTCGCAAGTCCTAGCCCAATTCAAATGGAAAGGAATTACACAAAGTGTAGTTACACAAAGAGTCTTGGATAATGGAGGCCTACCCTAATCTTTTTTCTATACAATACAGAAATAAATTGTCCTCTTATTATATATTATAGTTAATGATTTTCTGCTATGCAATGATATTTATATTTTTGTGGTGCAGCAATTGAACCCAGGGACTTGCATATGTGAGGCAAGCACTCTACCAACTGAGCTATATCCCCAGCCCTGTAATGATAGTTCTAATATATAATTTACCTACTTTTCATCTCTGTTCCTCACAAGAATATAACTGTATCTTCAGCAAATAGCAGAGTGCTTAGCACATAGTAGGTGCTAAAAACATGCTCATGAACTGCATCAGTAGATAATTTTGAAGGAATCAATGCCCTGTTTGGGTTGAGATTTGGTGCTATAACTAATAGTAAATTAATAAATATGATTTTCTTTACTGTACCACATGGTTCTTCTGATTTTTTCTTTTGATGGATTATTGATTATTTATTACATCATCTAAAATGAGACTGATCCTTTACTATCATGAAATATTAACCTTATACTTCAATAGACCTATTCCACTTAATATATATCCCATATATCATATTTATTCTTACCACTGGCCTTTGTTTCACCTTGCTCAGTGAAATTTTCTTCTTCCTTTTTGGTAATCCAGATATTGTAGCTTTTTCAGTAGCTAAGCTATTTTTTTTACATCTTCAGAAACCTATCTTAACTAATTTGATTGCTAATGTTATTTCACTTCTCTGAATTACTACACTCATTGTGTTAGTCAGCTTTCCATTACTGTAACAAATCACCTGAGAACCTGAGATTATCAACATAATAAAGAAAGGTTTTGTTTTTTGTTTTTTGGTTTAAGTTTTGTTTTTTACCTCACAGTTTTGGAGGCTCCAGTCCATGGTGAATTGACACTATTCCTTTTAGGCTTGTGAAGAGGCAGGACATCATAGGTGTACATGGAGGGAGAATTTGCTCGCCTAGTGGCAACTTGGAAGCAAAGAGGGAGAAAAGAAGAGATTTCTGTCCTGCTATGCCTCTCAAGGTTATGCCTCTAGTGACTTTGAACCTCCCACTATGCCCCACCTTTTAAAGCTTTCTACCATTTTCCAATAGCACAACCTGAAAGTCAAGACTTTAAACACATGGGTCTTTGGGAGGCATTCCAGATCCATACTATAGTACCCACTAAACTGCTCAATACTCAGAAAGACTTTATGATCTCTTGGTCTTTCTTGGCCTCTATTATGTCCTGTGCTTGCCATGTGATTATCAATGAAGCATGTTTGGCTTTCTTACTAAATTATTTTAAAATCTTCGACTGAGAGATTGCTGAAGTTGAAAGGAAACGTAGGTATGATGTTCATTTAACAGATAAGGAAACTAATCCTGAAAGAAAATGATTTTCTCAAGGCTATATAGCTAATGAGTGGCAAGATTTATATTTAAAAATTATATATTGAATTCCATGTCATACTCCCCATTTCAATATTCCTCAGTTTATTTTTCATATTCATGCTGGATTGGAAATTGTAACAAAGAAAGTAGTGTCAAATTGAGGCATGACCTGCATTTTAAGGTAAGGTAAGGGATGAAAGAAGCATTAGATTGATCTTGATTTTGTGCTACAACTTTACTTTGGAAATGAGAATGGAGGAATTGAAAAGCCCACATTATCTAAAAAGCAGCACATCACAAAGGAATATGAAGAAAGAATGGTATAGGTAGGATTGATATAGAAGTTGTTAAGTTGGTGGATTAGGTGGTGGTAGGATAAGGGCATTTCTGATTTCCAGAACAATAAATATCTTGTGCATAGAGTTTTGAGAAGGCCAAGATTCAGAGGACTCAAACAAGTGACAGTGTCTAATCAACTATCTACTCTAGCCAAGATCTTGGATAGAATTTATTTCCCAAGGGCTCCTTTTATGTATCTGATAAGTGTTTTGCTCATAATGGGACCTGTTGAGTGGTTCAGGAATGTGGAGAGGATGGAAAGCCAACATTTTTTCCCCTCATTTGATTGTTTATATTGTCAAGTATATTATAGCTTCTCTGTGGTCATACTTTTTAGCAAATAGTAATTTGCTAACAAAAAATGGTGCCTTGCATTGTCCAACTGTCATATGTCTTATCACCTAGCCACATTATCATTCCAATTTCATGAATAATTATCTTAAAGTTACACTAGAAATTTTTCTTTTCTTTGTATACTATAGCATAATGTATGTTTTAAAACATGGGTACATTTAGTGGAAAAATATATTCCTATTTCTCCAGTCAAATTATAACATAATTTAACTCATTAATATATATTTCATAACTTAACAATAAATAAATATAACATTTCTGCCCACAATATGATACTTTAAAATGTATCATCATATCCACATTGATACTACATTATTTTAAAAGTGAACATTTAAAGTTAAAATATGTCATAAATCCTATGGAAGTATGAAGCACATGGGAGAGCATTTAGATTTCTTAGGATTTGGTAACTGCATAGTGAGTAACATAATGAGCTTAAACAGTTATAAGGTCAAGGTAAGTCTTTTATTTGGGTGAAAATACGTTAATTAAAATTGAAAGATTTATAAATCAGTGAACTTTCCTTGAATGTCTGGTCCCTAACCTTGAAAATAGGTTGTTATAATGAACTCATAATTTGCATTTTCTTCCAGTGCACGTTCAGAAAAGTCTAATTATTGTAATGATGTGTTAGATTTTGGAGGTAACATAAATAAGTTAAAAAGAAAATACATCAGTTCTGAGTGAAGAGGTAATAGTATAGTAAGCCCTAACACAGCAAAGGGATCCCTGATGTCTTCTAAGGGACAATTTAAGCACATTAGTTAATAATTAGGTCAATCAGGGAGGGTTAACAATAAATACTTTTAATTATCTTTTTAAGATCTGTCCATTTGATCATTACCAAGCATGGAAATTTCAGAGAGAGTCTGTGAACAGTGCCTACTGTTGTGAACTCCAGGAAAGCTTCAGTGAACTCATCTAGCCCTCTTTATTATATGTTAAACAGTTAAGAAGGAAATAGAAAAGAATACATAACCCAGTGTCCTGACAGCGGGGCTCCTCCTCTTACTCAAAAAACACTCCAGGAATCAGAGAAGGATGAATAAATGAAGGCTCTAAGAAACAGGACAAAGGTGATAACTGAATGAAAGTTGCCACAGGCTTTAACTTTAAAGTATTAAAGAAGAAAATTCTGCTGAGTTTTGGTGGCAATATATGTGACAGAAGCCTAAAGTAAGAAAAATCCCTTAGGTGTTGGAGATATAGAAAGGCCAGTTTAAAGGTCCCATCTTTTTCTTCCTTCAGAAGGTCTACTTCTTTGTTAACAGTGTCTAGTACTACCATTTGTCACAAAACCTTTGACAATTGAAACCTGTCATAGGGAAATACAACAAAGCACAAACTGAAATATGCTCTCCTAACCAAAATGTTATTCTGAAAAGCTAACTGTGAGTCTAGAGTCTAGTTTGGACTCATTCAAATAACCGCTCCTGATTTTCTTCTCTAGAATTAACCAAGGAATTTTAAGCTCTGCTTTTCCTGGAACTGGACCTATAGAGCTATTAATAGATTTTATAAAACAAGGTAAAAGAGGTACCTGTTTAAGTAGAGAAAATGCTCAGAATAGGATTTGTGTTTGGTTTCCTGTTTCTTTTTGTATTTTTCTGAGCACACCTTACCCTAGCCATCTGTAATGGTTAATTTGAATTGTCAACTTGGATTGAAAAACGCGGGTGATTAAGAGGCTTCTGGGTGTGTTAATGAGAGCATGTCTAGGAATGATTGGAATGTGGGATAGGAACTGAAATGTAGCTCCTCCCTTAGCATAGGCAGCACCCACCAATAAGATGGAAGAACAAGAAAGCAGATGCAGATGCAAGCTCCCCTCTTCTTGAACAGGTTCTTGATTGCTGTTTTGATAGTCTGAGGATATGGGACTCTTGCTTCTTCACTCTTCCAAAGCAAATTCTTCCAATGATTCTCCAGGTAGTTTCCAGAAGCCTTGGTCTTAGACTAGGGTAGCACTGTTGATCATTCTTGTTCTGGGGCTTCCGCCTCCCGGGTTATGCAGCTGCTGGTTCTTCTAACTCTCCAGCTGCAGACAGACATTTTGGACTATTCAGCTTCTGGTTGTGAAAACCAATCTAATAAATTCCCTTTTATAATCATAATTCCTGTTAATTCTGTTTCCTCTAGAGAACCCTAATACAGCATCCAATATTCTTATACTGACCTCTATGTTTATATATAGTATATTTCCCACTTTTCAGACTTAACATTTCACAACAGTTCCCTTAAGTCACATCTGTTTTCCTTCTTCACTGTCCAAACGTGTCTTTGTGAAAATGATGCAAAATGAAAAATTTCCCCAGCTTCAACTATTTTCCCATTAATCTTACAAAACCAAATTGACCAACTATTTAATTACTGTTTAACTGTAACTCCAACTTTGCTACCCCTGGTTTCCATTAATTTGTTCAATAAACAATTCTTAAATGAAGCTGAACTACGATCTTTCTTAATCCATCCTATGGTATTTTTAATGTTCTTAGTCTTCCCAGACAAGTCAGCTTGAAGTGCTCTCAAGTCAAAATTTTTAAATAAAAATTTGAGTTATTAGCATTTAAATTGTTTTCTTCCCCATGTGTCTTGGTTCTTTTTGCCTCAGAACACAGTCTTTTTTTCAATATTATCATCTGATGAATCGATCTAGGATGTGCCTTATTGATTTTCAATGAATGAATGTGCTCTTATTGAAGTAACACAACATTATGTGAACAGGTGCCTGCTAGAAGCAAAAAAATTTTAATCCAAGTAGAATATGGAATATAAAATAGTTTGGTAAACTAAAGAAAGGAGGTAGTTGAGGGACAATCCATGTTAAATAATCATTTATGACAACACTGGACTAGAGTTACATATACTTATACATTTATTGTAGGACTCTAACATTTATTTCAGTCTACAATAGCATATTACCTCTAAGAAAGTGTCGCATTAAACAAAACAAAGCAAAACAAAAACTACAGCACAGAGAAGGGAGCCTTCCCTTTTGTGTAGTTACTTCTCATTGCCTTTTGCTGGCTCTCTCTTTTTTTAATTGGTTCTTTTTAGTTATTCATGACAGTAGAATCCATTTTGATATAACGATACAAGCCTGTACTAGATCGTATTCTAATTTAGACCCCAGTACCTCTCAAACTTAACTGAGGTGTCTGTATTATTTTCTATTTCTCAAGGGAATATCATCACACACATAAAATTTGAAATCCCTCACAATAGGTATCTAATTAAAGATCAATTTGTCTTCAGAACTAATAACTAAGTATATTTTATAAATGTACACTTTTAGTGTTTAATTCATCATAAAAGAAAATAGGTTAATATAAAATATACTGCAAATTTGGGTATATTTTAAATAATGGACTCATTACAGAAAAAGTTGCCTTTTGTATGAGTTTGTCACCTACTTCTTTAGGGTTGCATTCCTTTTTATTCCAGTTTTCATTTGCCCTTAATATAGAGAAGAATATCATGTCTTTATTTCATGTAATTTCCCTGACTTAACCAATATTTAGTAACATGTTATACTAAGTTGATTTATTGTACATAGTATAGTTTTAAAAATTTAAAGGATAATATTAAACCAAAGTTTAAAAGTAAATAGTGTGTAAACAACTCTAACCAAATTGTGAAAAATTTCCTCTGCTGGAAGCAGTATAAAAATTTGTTTATACTTCCAGAGGTAATGTGATAATTTCAATAGTCTTTTCTGATGACACACAGCAATATGAATTTACTCTTTTATCAGTTCAGAGATGAACAGGTCTCATTGCAGTCACCAAATTCTCAATTAGAAATGCAAATAACTATCATTGCAATTGCAAAATGGGATTTGTGAATGTCTATACCCACTACATTAACTGGTTTGAAAACATTACTAGATGTTATCTTTTAAAACATCCTTAGTAACTAGTTCTCTGATTGAATTAGAACACTTCTTTTCAAAGTAATTGTTCTGTGATTGAATTACACTTTTCCTCACTAAGCAAATTTAGTAATGTGATGTGCCTTTAATGGCCAGAAAATATGCAGGCCTCACTTTTAGCCTGTGATCAAATGATGGCAGTGATGAAATACTGATTTACAATTTAAAAATCTTGAAGGAGGCAAATGTCAGTTCCTATGTAAGATTAATCTGGCAATATCTCTGTGTCTTTATATGCAATTAACAAAGGAAACTATTTTCCCTTTCTGGGTAGGGAAGGACAAAAGAAATAAAATACTGCACAGAAATTGACCTTTGGATTCTGTTTCAAAAGTTATTTTAATACCTACTTTTCTGATGGAAAACTTAATTACATTGTTCAACAAAATATCTATCATATAAATGATAAAATTGTCAATTTTATCATAATTTATTTTAGGCAATATTTTTCATATCATAAACAAACTAGAAGAAAAAAAAATACTGCCCTACTCCAAAACCAGTCTAAGAAAGGAGAAATTTAAGAGATCATTGAAAAATAGATATCTAACATTCAAAATTTAAATTTTTTGAGCATATTTCTTTCTCAACTTTATTGAAATAAAGTTTAAAAATTGAAACAGTGATACATTATAGTATAGCCGAGTTTTACTTAAAGCACACTTTTACAATATATGAAGAATGCTGTTTTGCAGAGATTTTGAATTATAATTATGTGCTACTTTATGAAGGTCATGTGAGGTATCAGGAAAAGACTGATTTTTAAAGACAAATTGTCTTGGAAAACAACCCTTCAATGTTTCATTTAACACATGTAATTCTAGTGGCTGGAGAGGCTAAGGCAGGAGGATGGCAAGTTCAAAGTCAGCCTTACCAAAAACAAGGCACTAAGCAGCACAGTAAGATCCTGTTTCTAAATAGGGCTAGGGATGTGGCTCAGTAGTGGAATGCCCCTGAATTCAATCTCCTGTATGCCCCCTCAAAAAAAAAAAAAAAAAAAAAAAAAGAGAATAAAAGGGAGAAGAAAATTTTTTTCTGAGTGTCAGTCATTTTTATTGAATCAAAAACTATTATTTACTTTCTTTATAAAAAAATTTAACCAGTTAAAGTGCATAGTGCATTAGGAGTAAATATGTAATATATTTGTTAATTATAAATCTTGATTTTCAATCTCCAAATTTTAAAATTTGTTTATTATTATTATTATTTTTTTTTAGCTGGTTACACGAAATCTTATTTGGGGAATTGAGTGACTTTATGGAATACTCTCTAAACTACTGACAATTTAAAATTAGATTATTCTTATAAATCCACAATGAATTATGATTTTTCCATGCAGCAAGTATTTTTAAGTTCTTTTATTACTGTAAGGCAGGCTATATTAGGGTAATGATGCAAAGTTCCAAGAGGGGGAAGAAACCTTTAAAATCTTAAAACTCTGGTTAATACTATTAATATACCATTAACATATATTTAACTCATGTATGAGACAATGCAAGAAAATTCAAAGGTAAAATGATTGGTTGTGAAATCAATGTATTAATCTACTTGAAATTATTAACTGGGTGATAACTGTAGGCAGGTAAGTTGTGGCTGGAAGAGGTGGGTCACTGGGGGTGTACCTTTGAGCTTTTATTTTGTCCTTGTTGAGTGGAGCTTTCTGTGTCTCTGCTTCCTAATTGTCATGTCCTGAGCTGCTTTCTTCCTCTACACCCTTCTGCCATGATTTCCTGCTCAATTTCGACTCTGAGGAATGAAGTCAACTGGCCATGGATTGAGACCTCTGAGACTGTGAGTGCCAAATAAACTTTTCCTCCTCTAAAATTGTTCATGCCGGGTCTTCAGGTCACAATGATGAAAAAGTTGACTAAAACAACATGCCATTGGGATATGATAAAAATGATCCAAATTCTTTAGTTACTTAATGGGGTATGTGGGATGGCATTTTGTCACAGTGACTAAAATTCTTGGCAAGGACAATTTAGAGAAGGAAGATTTTATTTTAAGCTTGCAGTGTCAGAAGTTCAGTCTATGCTCTACTGATTCCATTGTTTGGGGACTTGGGTAAAGCAGAACACCATGGCAGAAGGCCATGGAAGAAAAAAAAAACTATTTACCTCATGCCAGTCAGGAAGCAGAGAGAAAGCAAACAGTCAAAAAGAAGACGTAGTACAAGGCCACATTCCCAAAGATCTACTTCCTCCAACTAAGTTCCATCTGGCATATAGTTAACACCCAGTAGTCCATTCAAATCATTAATCAAATGGATTAAATTACTAATGACGTTACAGCTGTCATAATTGGATCTTTTTGTCCATGAACCTTGATACTTTGCCTACCTCTGAGCTCTTTGGGGGACAAATTTTGAACCAAATCATAATAGTATGTAAATAAACATTAATGGTCTCAAAGCTTACAAATCCCTACACCTGTCTTCATTGCAACTAAAATCACAAAAACAGCTGATTTCTCATCAAGGTTCATCAAAAGCCTCATATCTGATTTCCCTATGGAAATGTTTTTAAATTTGTTGTTTTAATTTTTTATTAATAACAGTCTCTGCCCTTAAACTGCAAGTTCCACCAAGGAAGGGGTAAATTTAACTTTTTTTTTTGGGTACTGGGGATTGAACTCAGGGGCACTCGACCACTGAGCCACATCCCTAACCCTATTTTGTATTTTATTTAGAGATAGCATCTCACTAAGTAGCTTAGCGCCTCACTTTTTTTTTTTTAATTTAATTTTGATTCATTGAACACAAATGGAGTACAGCTATTGTTTCTCTGGTTGTACAAAAAGTGGAGTCACACCATCTATGCATTCATACATGTACACAGGGCAATGTCTGTCACACATTCTGTTATTATTACCCCCCCACACACCGACTCCACCCATCCCCTCCCTCTGTGCTATCTATCCTTCCTCCATTCTTGCCACCCTTCCACCCTGCATTATGCATCATCATTCACTTATCAGAGAGACCATTCGACCCTTGGATTTTGGGGATTGGCTAATCTCACTTAGCATAACAGCCTCCAACAACATCCATTTACCAGCAAATGCCATAATTTTATTCTTCTTTATGGCTGAGTAATATTCCATTGAGTATATATACCACAGTTTCTTTATCCATTCATCTGTTGAAGGGCATCTAGGTGGGTTCCACAATCTAGCTATTGTGAATTGAGCAACTATGAACATGGATGTGACTGCATCACTGAGGCAATCTGATTTTAAGTCCTTTGGGTATAGGCCAAGGAGTGGGATAGTTGGGTCAAATGGTGGATCCATTCAAGATTTCTAAGGAATCTCCACACTGCTTTTCAGAGTGGCTGCACCAACTTGCAATCCCACCAGCAATGTATGAGTGTACCCTTTTCCCCACATCCTCACCAATACCTGTTGTTGCCTGTATTCTTAATAAAAGACATTCTAATTGGGGTAAGATGAAATCTTAAGGTAGTTTTGATTTGCATTTCTCTTATAACTAGGGATGGTGAACATTTTTTCATAAATCTGTTGTTTGCTTGAAGATCTTCCTCTGTAAAGTGCCTGTTCATTTCTTTGGCCCATTTATTGATTGGGTTATTAGCATTCTTGGTGTAAAGATTTTTGAGCACTTTGTAGATTCTGGAGATTAGTGCTCTATCTGAAGTGTGTGTGGCAAAGATTTTCTCCCACTCTGAAGGTTCTCTCTTCACATTGCTGATTGTTTCCTTTGCTGAGAAAAAACTTTTAAGTTTGACTCTATCCCAATCATTGATTCCTGCTTTTATTTCTTGCGCTTTGGGAGTCATGTTAAGGAAATCTCGTCCTAAGCCAACATGATGAAAATTTGGACCTATTTTCTCTTCTATTAGGTGCAGGGTCTCGGTCTAATTCCTAGGTCCTTGATCCATTTTGAGTTGAGTTTTGTATAGGGTGAGAGATATGGGTTTAGTTTCGTTTTGCTGCATATGGATTTCCAGTTTTCCCAGCACCATTTGTTGAAGAGGCTATCTTTTCTCCATTGTATGTTTTTGGCTCCTTTGTCAAGTATGAGTTCCCTGTATTTATGTGGGTTTGTCTCTGTGTCCTCTATTCTGTACCATTGATCTACCTGTCTATTTTGGTGCCAATACCATGCTGTTTTTGTTACTATTGCTCTGTAGTGTAGTTGAAGGTCTGGTACTGTGATACCCCCTGCTTCGCTCTTCTTGCTAAGAATTGTTTTGGCTATTCTGGGTCTCTTATTCCTCCAAATGACTTTCATAATTGCTTGCTCTATTTCTATGAGGTTGATCATTGCGATTTTAATTGGAATTGCATTGAATTTGTGTTGTAAAGTGGAACAGGAGGGGCCTGTGGGGGTAAGGAGGATGAGTGCGACGGTGCTAACACCACACCGGGAGCTCGGGTTCTGAAGACCAGGCTTGGTTTAATGCAAAACAAGCAAACATTTATAACAGACATTCACTAATTACAACTTGCCAATAGCTGTTAACACCCTCGTGTCACGCTCCTGATCATGCTCGTGCTAGGCTTGTGACCAGACCATTTAAGGGAAGAGAGAATGCCTGAACTCTGTATCCTCAGGTACTCCTACAATTCCCCCTTTTATTTGTGCAGGCATGTGTCCTCTGGCCAGGAGTGACAGCATGCTACCATGGCATGGCCAACCGTCATGGAGGCAAAAGGTGATAGGCATTGGCTGTATGCCTGTGACTGTGTCTCGGAAAACCCCAAAGCAAGGCGGGTTCACCGCTCAGGTGTGATCAACGCAAAATGAGCGAGCGGTCCAGAAGAACCCAGAAGTGTTGCAGCTCATGAGTGAAAAACTAGGGAATGATACAAGACATACAAAGAATGGGTGAAGAGAGGGGCTAACCTTACCCCGTTAGGCCCGTATAACAAAGAACATACAACAAAACCCCTTGCAAGCGGCACAGAAGGGCTGGTATCACTGCGTAGAAAGTACACAGAGGTTGGTCCCCCGTTTGTGCTTCCCATTTTCGTGCCTGGTGTAATATTTGTGGCCAGCATTCAGGTTCCCATATGCCCTTAGAATTCATCCATGGACAAAGACAGATCATTAGATCCCAAATATGACCAAGTTCTTTATCATCTACCTTACTATGCCTACTGCACAACAATGCCTGCAGACTGGCCACTTGGCTTGTCTGCAAAGCCGAGGGTGGATTCCCCATGTAGCTTATGTTGAGCAGGTCACTCACCCGGGATTACCTCACCCTCTGCTGGAGTGAGGAAGATGAGTGCAGATCACTCACCTGACTTGGGCTTACCTTACCCTCTCGCAGGGGTCCCTGTTCGGGGCGCCAGAATGTTGTAAAGTGGAACAGGAGCGACCTGTGGGTGTTGTTCCTTCCGCATTGAACAACAAAGGTTGGGTGCCCACCCTAGGACCAGCCAGGGGGGGCACGGGGTCAGGCAGGATGGTGAGTGTCGACGGCTGAAAAACGCACACCAGCCGGGAGTCTGTCCAGCAAGAATCTCGGTTTAATGGAGGAGGAGAACAGATATATAAGGGGGCGAGTGAGCGGGAAAGAAACAAAGAAAGGAGAGGAGATACCTGCAGGGCCAATCACCTTAAAGGTAAACAGCCCATGCAGCGCACATCAAAGCCTGCAGGACAAAGGTCTCCTAAGATTTGATGGTGGCCAGAGCTGCTCACGTTCACAGAGGTCGAATGGGCCAATCCTAGGCCACCACCTAGGTGGTACCACTGGTGAGGGGGGCTTATGCCCCGAGGGTGGTGTTGTTGCGGTCGCCATCTTAAGGTGTGTCCCTACATGTGGGGGTAAGGAGGGTGAGTGCGACAGCGCTAACACCACACCGGGAGCTCGGGTTCTGAAGATCAGGCTCAGTTTAATGCAGAACAAGCAAAAATTTATAACAGACATTCACTATTTACAATTTGCCAATAGCTGTTAACACCCCGTGCCACGCTCCCCATCATGCTCGTGCTAGGCTCGTGACCAGACCATTTAAGGGAAGAGAAAATGCCTGAGCTCTGTATCCTCAGGTACTCCTACAAATTTGTATAGTAGCACCTCACTTTTGCTGAGGCTGGCTTTGAATTTGCAATCTGCCTGCCTCGGCCTTCCGAGATGCTGGGATTAGTGTGCCCCACTGCACCTGACAAATTTAACTTTTACTCAAAATTGTATCTTAGTGTCTGGCCCATTTTAGGTCCTCAATAAATATTTGTATAGATAAATGGAAACAAGATACAAAATAAATTAAATCAGAAGGATATATCACAACATATCAAACATTTTTTCAAGGATGATATCTAGATACTTTAACTAAATATGATTTTCCAAATTAAAAAATTAATAGTGATATTTTGCTACTTATATAATAAATTTTTATGCATAAAAGTTTCAACTTATAAACTAATTCAGTTTATCTGACAAGTTATTATAGATTTTCCATTCATAAATAGTCCGTTGATATCCATTGGTAGTGGCATCTTGTTTCACACCTTGGGATAAAGAAATTGTCAAGTTTATGGGAGGCTATTGTCAGCAGTTTCATCCCTTTCATTTGTCTTAAAATCAATTACCTCATTTTCAGAAGAACCTCTAGCTCCTGTTGAGTGATTTCATGCTTTTTTATTATTCTTCTGGATATTTCCTTGGCTCTAATATGGTTATTTGTTGAGAAGAAACATAATAAAAGTAAAACAAAACAAAACAAAACTGTAGACTATATTTTAGTATGAGATTTTGTACAAAGGGAAGTCTTTTTCAGTTCACTTTACCTTGATGTCCTGTCCTCTGTCTTCGGGGGAAGCTACAAGAGTCCAAAAGTAAATATTATCAAATATAGACTGAATATGACAATTTCTAGAGCCCTGGGCTTGATAATATTAAAAAATCAAAGATAATCATAATACAAATGATTATAGTTG
Organism: Glaucomys volans; assembly: GCA_020662805.1. Classification (NCBI taxonomy): domain Eukaryota; kingdom Metazoa; phylum Chordata; class Mammalia; order Rodentia; family Sciuridae; genus Glaucomys; species Glaucomys volans. Next base: position 230,039 of record JAJEJO010004691.1, on the reverse strand, counting down.
GACTTGTTTTTCTCAATAGTCTTTCTTTTGGGGTCAAAATAAAATCATATAGATTTTTTGATGATCTATATGAATATGTGTAACTATTCATTAATTGAGTTGACTTCAAAATAATTTTCATTTAAAAAAATGGGGTTCATCCATCTTTCACACTTTACTGCCTTTCTATGCTGAATGGAAAAATGCACTATGTTGAACATGGAGGCAACCTGAGGTCTCTAAAATAATAATGAATGTTTTGAAACAAAGCTGTACCTAATTGCAAACGTAAGCAAGTTAAGAATACTGAGATTTCAACTCAACCATGTCCTGGTTTATCGTATGCAAATAAATTAAACTGGTTCAACGTTTTGCTAATGATTTTGACAATAAACTTCATGTTAAGATAACAATAAACTGCCTTTTGGGTTATTTGGTTGTTCAGTTTTATGGAACAGTTTTTAATTCCAGACATCTTGCAGAGGAATTACTTCCTTTCATTATCTAAAAAGATAAAATTTTGTACTTTCTTCTTAATCAAAAATTAAGTCACAGTTTCTTTTAAGAAAAGTAATCAATTTCTGAGTAGAAAAAGAAACTATCACTGATAGACTACTTAAAATATAATCATAAGTAAAGCAAAGTCATTTTCCATGACTTATAGTGTAACACTGTAGTCTGCCTGGATACATTATTAAAAATAAGGATAGTTAAAAATATTTACTGACATTTCTCATTTCATATGTAGAATTTTTAATTCCATAATTTTTAAGGTACTTAGTTCATATCTTTATTAAAAAGATTCCCTGGAGGGTTCAGGTTTAATTGTATCCTAAGTAGCCAAATATAGGATTTACTTGTCTTTAGAGTATTTAGCCAATAAAAAAGATCAGCAGGTATACTTTCCAGATGGACATTCTATCTGCAATGAATTCCTCTGGAGTACAACATTGATGGCAATAACAAAACCATTATTGATAATTTTACCCATATTGTACTTGAATGTTTAGACAGTATCTTTTGTTTCTTTCTTTGATTTTATTGAGTTGTTAAACTTTTTACTTGTTTGTTGTTGTCAAATAGACAGGTATTAGGTTTTCAAAGAAAATTTCACCTACCTAATTACCATTTATGAATTCAAATTCTGAATTCATATATGAAGACATAATTTTCTTTGAAAAAATTTTTCATGTTTATTGCAGTTTTAATAGCAGAAATTTATTACAGTGCTTTTCCTATTAGTTCCTTATGAACCCAGAGAAACTGTTGAATTCTAATAAAAATGATATTAATTTTACATATGTGTAGAAAATTTAAATCACCATTATATATTTATAATTTTACATAGTTTTGCCTTTTTTGCTAATCCTTACATGCATCAATTCATGTTTAAAATACCGAAAACACTTGAGTTATCTTCAATTACTTTCATCAATGTTTAGTAATTTTCATTGTTGACATCTTTTACCTCTTTAGCTAAATTAATTCCTAGGAATTTGTTTTTTTCTTCTCTCTTTTTCAGAGGTGATTGGTTGGAAGTTACTATAAATGACTTTGCTTTCCAGTTTAGATAATTCACTGTTAGTATATAAAAAAGCAACTGCTGTTGTAAAGAATATGCTCTTCTCAGAAACTGCAACGCAACTTGTAGTATTTTAATGTACACAAATATTTTTCTTATATTTTTCATGTAAACTGATTATTCTAGTTAAAAAGAAAGTTTATATTTAAAATGATATTATATTGAAGTAGAAGAAAAGGAGTCAGATGCAAGTAAAAAAATTAAATCAAAGTATAAGTTAATATCTCTGATTACCTTAATTTTGAGGTACATGATGATTATGAAAATGAACTTGAATATTTCTTCTTTCTTAAATCACTGCCTCTCTGAGAGTATTATAAGAAGAAAAACTCAAGAGAATAAAAATAGTGTAAGTAAAAAATAGGGTAGTACAATAACAAGAGACCAAAAAAATATTTCTGTGACATACTTAATTTTGAAATCAGCAAAAGAAAAGAGTAAAGTGAGAAAAAGTAAGCAGAATATTTAGGACTTGCCTATAAAACATTCCTCTTTCTTCCCCTTACCTCTCTTCCTTTTAGCACTAGTAGAGGTAGAATAAGATTCTCCTCTCTCTGGCACTGGGATTAGAAGCTACAGGGGAATATTTTAAAATTCCTCATGTGCTACTCTTATCTTGTTTTGAAGAGAGAATTAATACACAGATAAATTTAATATCAAAATAAGTAATTCAAATACCAATGAAATGTGTAATAAATGTGTCTATTAAATATCAACCTGAGAAATTTTGTTTTTATCATTGTTTTTACTCTAACAAATCACTTGAAATGATTCTTCTTTTAGAACAAAGAAGTATACTTGATTCAATGCAAAAACATGTGGAGTTTCAAATAAAAAAGGAAAAAAAAATGTCCTGAGTTTTATGAAGATTCACTGTTAAAAAAAATGTAGTAAGGTTTTTAAAACAACCATGGAACAAAATGTTCTTCACATATGTTATTTTTTTAATAATCTGAAAAATAACATATGTTAAGAATATATCCTTAAAGTTACTTCCTTAAGTTTTTCATGTCACTTGTGTTTAATGAATAAAAATGATTTTTTTAAAAATTCTGAGCTATAAAATATTAGCATTGCCTCAGGAGTCTGTGGTCACTTTTTAGAATAGTGCCCTTTTTGAAATATTTGTGGAAAAATAAAATTAATAGAGAATTTTCAATCTAAAATGATAATTGAAACAGTAGTGGTGATTACTAACTAATAATGTGTAAAGTTCCCTAAGAACAATCTGGAAAAATTAAATGCTGTCGTAAAAATATATCAGGAAAAAATGAGAGAACCAGGGATCAGATACATATTTGTGGAGTCCAGTGCAAAATGAAAATGTGGAATCCTTGTTAAAATTTCAACATAGCAACAGAATAGTATTAAAACAAGCTCAGGATTATTTTGATGTTGAGATCCTGTGTAAATATATGGGTCGCCTTGGAGGAAACCAGTCTTGAAGAAAAAAAAGTCTTAAAATATTTTTTTAACCTTTTATTTTCAAAAAAGTATAGATTCACAATAAGTTGCAAAAAATTGTATAGAAGGGTCCCATATACCCTTTACTCAGATTTCCCCGTTAGTTACACTTTCAGAATAACAGTATATCAAAACCAGAAAATTGATACGTTATAGTACATACATGCAGTTCTATGCCATCTCCTCACATGTTCAGATTCCATTTAACTCAGGGCACAGCATTGATCCATTATCTATTGAAACATACCTTCATTCCCATATAAAAATCATCCTTAACTGCTGGAAACCAATAATTTGTCATCCTTTCCTATTATTTTCTCATTTAATAAATATCTGCTATGTTTTGAATGAGTGTCTTTCAAGGCCTATGCTTTAAAGTCTTGGTCCCCATTATGGTTCTGTTGGAAGGTGGGGGAACCTTTGCAGAGGGACAGGAGAGATCCCGAGGTCATTGAGGCCATGCACTCCAAGGAAATTGTGAAATTATGGCTACTTCCTCTTTCTCTTTTGTTTCCTGACCATGAAATGAACAGTTCAGTCTATGACATGTGCTCCACCATTAATATCTGTCAGGCCCTGCAGAGACCCAAAGCAATCACTTCAGTCAGTCTTGAACTAGAACCTTCAACACTTTGAGCCAAAATAAAACCTTTCCTTTTTAGAAGTTCATTATAGTGATGGAAAATTCACAAATAATGTCACATACATGAAACCATATTTCTTTTGTTATTTGGGCTACTGTAAGAAATTACCATAGACTGCGTGACTTTAACAACAGTCATTTCCATTGGTTTTGGAGGCTGGAAGTTCACAACCATGGGACCATATGGCCACATTCTGAGGAGGGCATTCCTCCTGTTTAGAGAAAGAGCTGAAGATTTGTTCTCCTTGTAAAAGAGCAGTAATCTTATCTGGAGGGCTCAATCCTAATAAACTCATTATTTCTCAAAGGCCTCCCCTCTACATACCATCTCATTAGCATTTAGGATTTTGGTAAATGAATTAGGGGAGGAGGTACACAAAATTTACTCCATAGCAAACGCAGTATTGGTCTTTTGAGATCTTTTTTTGCTCATTCTAACTCCCAGAAGATTCATCCAAGTTTGTTGTACTTATCAAACTGTTCATTCATTTTTATCACTGAGAACTCTTTCAACATATATGCAACAGTTTGTTTCAGAATGCACTCATTGAATAATATCTAATTTTTTCCCAGTTGTGAGCTCTTACAAATGAAGCTACTGAAAACAGATTATTGTGTAGATATGTATTAACATCTCTTTAGGATAAATTTCTGAAAATAAGATGACTATATCATATGATAAGTTCATGTTTAGTTATACAATGAACTAGGATACAATTTTTCAGAGTTCCTGTACCATTTTATGATCCCACAGTCCATATATCAGAGATCTAATTTATTTGCATATGAGAGAATATATTCACTGATATCAACTTTGAATGGAAGTTAGAGAACTTGATATCCCAGATTTGGTAAATTAACTGAATTGATTAATATAGTGTGCAGAACATTGAAATAAAAGAAATTTTTTAAAAAAGAAAAAAACAATAAATGAGAACTTTTAAAGTACAAAATATCAAGAGAATGAGGAGTGGTCTCAAATGCATTTCAATAACAATTGTTGTATAATTTCAACTGAATTTTATAGGCTGATATACCCATGATATAGTTTCTAAACAAGAATAAATAAAGGGCATGATGTTTTGCAGGGATTTCATCATGAAATAAATTTTTAATATTTTCACATTGAATATTTATATTGTAAAAAGCATTGTTTATCCACATGGTTAATTATATATGCCACACATTTGGGCTCTCTGGTCTAAAAATTGGAGAATTAGTTTTGTATTATTCTATTCAAAAGGTCACCAAATCCTATCTGTTCTACCTCTGTCATGCCTGGGTAATTATGTGTCATTTACTATTGCTACAATCTTTTAATTCTTCTGTGCTGAAGACTTTGAGGACTATTTGTTCTACTTCCACTGTGACCAAAGTTAATTTTTTGTTTTTGTAGTACTGGTGATTGAACCCAGGACTTCACACGTACAAGGTAATCACTCTATCACTGAGCTACATCTCCAACCCTCAAAGTTAACTTTTTAGAGCATACAACAATTTCTGTACTTTCTTTGCTCAAAGTGGTTTGGTTGCTTCTGAATACTAAATCTGAACTTCATTATGAAGAGTTTAAAATCTAAATTTGACATTAATTTGTTTTAATTTTCATTCCTCACTCTTTTCTTAATATGACTTTTTTACAAAATTAGTATTAGATGACAAAACACACAATACAAATATATTACTTAGTTCTTTCTGCTCTTTATTTTCTCCTCTTTCTTCCATTAAGGTTTTACTTTTCTTGTAAAGCTTTCTTCAATTCAGCATTTTGCATTGAAAACTACTGGAAATATTAAGCCATTTCTCAGACATTCATTTCTATTTCCTTTGTTACTTACTATACTGAAAAATATAACCTTACTAGTAATTTGTATATGCATGTTTTATTTACACTAGATTATAAATTTCTTGAGAGCATAGACTGTGCTTTATTCATTTCCATATCATATCTACTATACACACAAACTCCCACACACTACTAAGGAAATGCTTGAAACACAAATTCAGTAAATGGGGAACACATTAAATTGGTCTAGAGAGTGGGAAAAGATTATTAGGCAGCTTATAATCTCAACAATTCATAAGACTGAAGTAGGAGGATCACAAGTTTGAAGCTATCCTCAACCACTGAGTGAGACCCTGGCCCAAAATAAAAGATAAAAGAAGGATTGTGGATGTCGCTCAATGTTAAAATCCTCCTGGGTTCAATCCCTAGTAACAAAAACCAAACCAAAACAAAAAGTTATCAGGCAGTATTTCCAAGATTACTAAAGGAAACATGAAATCAAATAAGACAATAAAGTTCAATAACATATATTTCCCATTTGATTACTCTGATAATTGGCACTTTTTCCTTTTATCTGGTTAGATGTAACCACAGAGTGACAATTGCACAAATTAATAAATTAAGATTTGATAAAATATATTAATGAGAAAACCTCTGTATTCCATTATTTATGGAACAGTGCACATTAGCATTGAGGAACAGGAAGATTTGAAATGAAGAAGATGATACATAAATTGGAACTTAAAGTATGCAAAGAATTTCTGGAGGCTAATGAAACATTTTAGGTAGAATTGAAAAGCACACGAAAAAGCATAATGTTGTTAACAGTAACTACTCCAGACTAGAGTGTAATAAGCTGCATACTGATCTTTGATTGAAGATAGAGCTAAAACGTAGGATTATTATTGTTAGTTTGCCACCTTATATTTCACATTTTTCCTGTAATTTAAGAATCCTAGATATTCTTTCAAAGTCTTTTAGCTTTTCTTTCATTTATTATAGCCTATGTTTATGTGTTTGTTTTAACCCAACAACTGGTAAGAACTATAAGGATTAAGGTAACACCGAGTATGGGTGCTTACTTAGATATTATTTTATGTGGGGGAAATTTACAATAACCTTTTTCTGTAGACAAAAAGATGTAAATAATTCCAAGGTAATTAAAATTGAAGAAAATTCATCTTATATTGAATATATTGAAGTTGGGAAAGAATGCAAAGGCTACAAGGGCTATGTGACTGGTACAAGATTTTAAAAATTGAATACATCCAAAAATGTCCATGAAACAAGTGTCAGGTAAGCCCTGGTGCAGATCTTGAGTCTTTGGACACAATACATTTATCTGGATGCTTACAAAGGGCAAAGGTGACCACGTGTTCTTATTCCAAAATAGCAGCTTGATACATACATAAGTCCTTCTTCTTTAATGACCTTCCAAGTCCATTATAGAAAAGGATTTCTTTATTTTTTCTCTCTTCACAAATGTAAGCAAATAAATTGATATTCTGGTATAATTGTTGTGAGCATAGTTTGCTATATTCATTATGGGAAAATGTTAGAAAAAGACCAATAGAATAGTAGAATGGGAATAGGGGGAAAGAGGAGGGAAAGGACATAGAAGTACTGGGGACTGAAATGCAGCAAATTATATTCCATGTACATATGACTATGTAAAAATGAACCCCACAATTAAACATAACTCTAATGCACTAATGAAAATTTAAAAAATAAATATATACATATTAAACACATATATTTAGAAATTAAATATATATCTTTCTGTTTAATAAACCATTCCATTTTAAGCATATATTCTAAAAAAATCAGAGAAGTGGTTATAGATAAATGTACAAAGACATTTCTTCCTGTATTTTTATAGCATATAAAATTAGTAGTAAATTATTCAACCACTGGAATTATATTTTTAAGCTACTTAATGCAAAGAAGAAAAAAAAACCTAAGTAGTGGTATACTATCATGGGAAAAATAAATGGGAAACGTAACAAATATTGACTGATGAAATTACTAAAAGACTTCTAGTTGAATCTCTAGCTATCTTATGCTACTACTAATTCTGAGTTCTTTAAGTATTTAACAGTTAACTTACATTGTTTTGGAAAATACTAAAATATCAATAATATTTACAAATATTCAGTATCTATTGGTCATATAGACATTTATTTGCCAATGTGTAGACTTGGGAAGAATGTATTTGTTTTTAAAAAATCTTGATACAGTATCTTATAAGCTTAGTAAGTTCTTTCTCTTCAGTTGAGATGAATAACTACTGAAATAAATTCTCTACATATCTCTATTAATGAATGAATACCTGCACGTAGCTGAAATTCAACAATATATTTTAAAAATTTGTTTATATTTTCAATTCTTCTTGTTTTTCCTTTTTTTCCCCTACTTTTATCAGGTTATGAGAATGAGAGAAATCCTGTGATTTGGCAGTTTTCCCATCAGAGGAAAAGTATTAGCTGCTGAATATTTATTTAAAATATTCATTCCATATTATCCAGGTACACCATTCTGTAGTATATGTTCAAAAGAATTAAAGTCAGTCTTTTATGTGGATACCTGCATACTCATATTTATTGTGGCATGATTTACAAGTTATGGAATTACTCTCTCTCTCTCTCTTTCTCTCTCTCTCTCACACACACACACACACACACACACACACACACATATACACACAATGGAGAATCATTCAGTCATATCAAAGAAGAATGGAATCATGTCACTTGCAGGACAATGTAAGAAACTGGAGATAATCATGTTATGTGAAATAAGCCAGATTCAGAAAGGTAATTATTGCTTATTTTCTCTCATATATGGAATTTAGAAAAACACTGATGACATGAAAGTAGAGAATATTAGAGAAGGATAAACAGATTAGGTAAAATAGGGAGGAGAAGGCAAGGGAGAGTTAATAGGGGCAAAGAATGATTAAAGAGTGTTATATTTGTGTATGAATATGTCTCAATGAAACCCATAACTTTGTATAATTAATATGTACTAAAAATATATCACATAAAATTTTTAAAAATATTACTTCCAGTAATCAACATTATTTCTATTGTTCTGGTCATCAAGACCAAAAAATAATAACAACAAATTTCATTGCCTCAAATTTTCCAAACTGACTGATTTCTCAACTTGTCCTTGAATAGACAATTTTAGTTTCACAATTTTTCTAATATAAATCAAAGTGTTGGAACAGAACAAAAATTTTGGCCCAATACATTGGAAAGAATGGACAAATTTTCCTTTCTGGTATAGGGTTCATGAGATTCACTGTAAGCCTTTGTTAAATTGCCTCTTTGTATCCAATTGTTGGTAATGTTCAATTATATTATGAGGTTGATAAGGATAACATGAAAATAATATAAACATTTGTGTTATGGTTTGAATTTGTATATTCCCACAAAGTTCATAGATTGAAACTTAATTCCAAAATGTAGTAACATCAAAAAGTGGGGCTTTTGAAAAGTGATGAGATCATGAAGCCTCAGCCCTCATTTTTCAGATTAGTTCTCTTATGAATGAGGCTTGAGGAAGTTTGGGGACATTTGGCTTTGTAAGAACTCAGCAGTAAGCATCACCTATGAATCAGAGTATAAATCTTTATCAGGCACTAAATCTACTATTATCCTAGCTTTGCACTTTCTGATGGTTAGAACTGTGAAAAATAATTGTCAATTATTTATAAATTGTTTAATCTAAGGTATTTTGTGATAGCAGCTCAGATATTCTAAACACAATAGTAAAATCTTTCATATAGACATATTCTTAGATTTGATCTAGGTAAAAGTTCCTTTGCTATATATAAGAAAACAAATGAATATAAGTTATACACAAAGTTTCCAAGAATGGAATTTCATTATGGAGTTTGTAACTTCAAGTCTGGGGCTTTCTCAATGAAATATAAATGAAAATTAAAAATACTTTAGATAGTTTGTTCCATTTTGATCTTCAGTGCTTCCTCTTTCCCTCCCCTCCTCTCTTCCTGTGGTCCTTTTCCTCCATGCTATTGCTTTAACTTCTTTTTATTTTTTGAATCAGTGCATTTTATATATATATATATATATATATATATGTATACATATACACATATATGCACACATATATGCACTAATGTGCATTTTTATATATATGCGTTTATGTATATATTATTGGAAGGTATTGCAATATATTAATATATGCATACAACTTCATTTGATCAATTGAATTCCTCAGGGTTTTTTTCCCCTTCCCTTTTCCCTCCCCTACTCCCTTCCCTCTTAGTTCCCCACTTCCATTATACAGATCTCCCTTCTATTTGTATGAGATCCTTTTTTTTTTTTTTTTTTTGTGAAGCTAGGGATTTGAACCCAGGGCTTTGTGTTTCCAAGGCAAGCACTCTACCAACTGAGCTATATTGCCAGCCCCAGAACCTTTTTTAAGTCCTTATTTTTCTCTAGATTCTTCATATGAAAGAAAACATTCAGCCCTTGACTTTCTGAGTTTGGCTTTTTGCCTTAGCATGAACCTCTCCAATTCCATTCCTTTACTAGAAAATGATATATTTGTATTCTTCTTCAGTCTGTTTATTATGTACATGTACCATTGTGTATATATACCACATTTTTATCCAAAAAATATTTGTAGAGAATTAAAGAAAATTTTACTTGAAAAATACATCAAAACCTATAGCAAGCTAATTAATATATTCTGAGAAAGACAACGTTAAGTAACATAAATGTCATTTTGTTTGTTTTGGTTTGCTCATGTATTCTCACATAGAAAAAACCCACATTTGTTGTTATCCATTGTCTAAGAGTTGATTTTTTTTCCAACCAGCAATGCCACCTTTACAGTAATTAAATAACGATTATGTATATCAAGGTAATCAAAACCAGTGCTATAAAATTTTTTTAAGAAAGATATTGAACCTTAGATGAAAAAAGAGAGGGAATATGTAGAGCCTGGTAATATGATAAACAGTCATATAATGATATTAACTTCAAAAAATATAATCTTTTCTAAATATAGTATAAACAGATAGGTAGATGAGATATGTGCTTTCCTTGCTTCTGTTTTCATGATGCAGAACTCTCAAAAACAAGCCTTCAAATGTCTTTGGCTCCTTGCCCATTGAGAGTGAAACTGGAAGCAAGAACATCAAATGCTTCCGAAGACCACCAGCTTCCATCCTTTCAATTGATCCAATTCAATTCCTCAGGGTTTTACCTTTCTCTCCCCTCCTCCTTCCCCTTTAAGTGCCCCACCTCTGTTCTACAGTTCCCCCTTCTATGTTTACAAGATAAAAAGGTCCTGTGAATCAATTATTACTCAAAATTACCATTAGAATACCAAATTTATTTGAATAACAATCAATATATCATTATATTCAATTAATATGATCTAATTATTCTTCTTGCCATTTCTGTTAACAGTTATACTTTGGGTTCTTGGGAATCCAAAGAAATTATGTTTTTTATAAAGGTAACTTATGTTCCCCTCATTTCTTTAGATTAGTACTACATTTGCAATTGACTTTCCTTCAGAAATGCATTAAGCATTTTAAGGAACAAATAAATTAGACTTTGTGACTATCTAAAGTAGTGTTTTAATTATCAATGTAAAGAAAACTGAAATAAATAAAATTGTAAATTCATTACTGAAATTTAGTTCAGTATAAATACTTCAGAGCTGATACCTGCATCCATCAGAAAAAGCAGAAAAATAATTATAAATCCACTTTTAATTATAAACAGAAGACAGGAATCATTCATAAAATTAAAAATAAATTTAATTACATAACTGAATGTTCACAAGGACAAAAATCCCCCAAAATATCATTGGCTATAGTTCACAATCCACTAGTTCATGATTCTATCATCATAACAATTTTTCACAAAATAAACGCTAGTAATAAATATTACAAAGTATCATTCAAGTATGATACATTGGTTGTATTATAATATTTGGAATAACTAGATTATAAAATATTTTCCCAAAATGTCATTTTCTGTGTTTTTATCAAAAACATAGAATGAATTTTAATATTTAAAATTATATTTTTCCATAACATTACATTCTTTGTGGTACTGTGATGCTACTATACCACAGTGCCCTAAAGTAAAGCAAAACAGAGCAATGCAAAATAAAAACACACAGATAAAATCAGTCACATTCGTATAGGGAAATATGGTATGTTCATTTTTTAATGGCTGAGGCACTCATGCTTACTCCAATCATTGCTAACATTAAGTGCTGTTTAATATTTCTTAAAATTTTGCCATTTATGAAGAGTATGTGAGGTACGGATGAAATAAAATCTTAGTATATGGATAATTTGTGAATCTGGGTGAATGGAATATGCTATTCCATTCACTTTATGTATATTTGAAATTTCCTGAATAATTATTTTTTAAGATCCAGAAACAAAAGGAGAACATCATAAAATAAAAAGACAAGTATCAAGATGAACAAATATTTTTGCAATACAGATCACCAAAACATGACTAGTATGCAGACTACATAAATAACTGTCATAAATTAAAAGAAAATAAAAACAATTCACTTTAAGAAATTAGCCCATGTTCAATGATTCTTGGTAATTGAGGGAATTCATTTTAAGATCACAGTCATTTAAAATACAGATGATTGGCAAACTACTAAGCATAGTGACAGAGAATGAAGATCAAAGGTAATCCTTTAAAAAATCCACTTTATCTGTATATAGTTCAGTGGAATATGATTACCTATTTTGATCTATTAATCCCATTCCTCCATGTTCAAACAGAGGGAACACTAGTGGGTAACAGGAGATATGGACATAATTACCATAATACAGTATGTTCACAATAGCACAAAAATAAAAACAGTACAAATATTTGACAACCAGAGAAAGTATAACTTAATTACAATTTTCTCATATATTAGAATATTTATCAGAAAATGAAATATTACTGTATGTAACACCAAGAAGAATTTTTGAAAAATGATTTTGAGTGAAGAGAAGAATATATTTATTTCCAAGTTTTCACAGAAATTGTTTAAGTAATACATTATTTAAGTCTGCATACATTTGTAAGAAAACCATAATACAAATAACACTGGAATGGAAACTCAATATTTAAGATAGTAGTTATCTCTGGTGGGATTACAGATTATGATTATATTACTAAGTGTTATAAGCAACATGCATTACACATTAGATTTGTATGAAATATTATATTAAGAAATACACCAACATGAATAAAAAAACATCATCTCTCCTCAACTCTTTACAGAGTTTCTAGATACAACTTCTTGCCTGATGTGACACATATGGGGGTCTGCTATAAAACTGAAAGCACTATCTTTTCATTTTATCATGTCTTCACTTTAAAATATAATGACTTCTTATATTCAAGGATGCTGTTCCTAAAATTGGGTTGATAAGCCTACACTGAATTTCCTATGTAATCAATGCCTTTTGATATTGGGGTTCAGAGAGTGCATTATTTTTTCATACCTTTATTTTATTTGTTTATTTTTATGTGGTGCTGAGGATCAAACCCAGTGCCTCACTAGACAAGCACTCTACCACTGAGGCACAACCCCAACCCCCAGAAAGTGCATTCTTACCAAGGCATTCTATGTGGTTTTGATGATAAGCCAGTCTAACAATAGCAGGAATAGAACCCAACTAAATTTGTGCTGTGTTGGTGTCTCTCTGGATATTTAGTATAATTTCTCCCTTCTTTTACAGACAGGCCAATTCAAAGCTACCCAAATTCACAATGCATAAATGGGAAAATTTATATAAGCTTTGTATTTGCTCCTCTTCATATCTCCCTTTAAGGAATAGGACTTAATCTTCCTTTTTAAAATAAATAAATAAATAAATAAATAAATAAATAAATAAATAAATAAAATGTGAATTTGCTAAGATATTTTAAATTTTTCTTTACTCCAATTAAGTAAAATCATGAAATGAACTACATGGGTTTTATATACTCACTTCATGAAAACTGGAATTTATGAAAATATATCATCAAACAAAAATAATCTTTAAAAAAATTACATAAATTCTATATGAAAGACATGACAAAATCCATTGCCCTTTTTTCTCATCAATTTTATACAAGTTATTATACTTTATTGTGGACAAAGCATTGGCCTCTCTGTCCTTTTTTCTTTGGAAAAATGAGCATCAGACCTAGTCAGCTCTTCTACTATAACAGACACAAGTCACAAGAAAAAGCATGGTGATATTTAAAATGTTTTTCTTTTCTTTATTCTTGCTGAAATCACATGCTTGATCTTATTGAGTGCTGGCATAAGGTTCTAAAATTGCTGAGAGTAAAGCAAAATTGCCTGGACATTTCATAATATGTAGTGAATGGGCAGTACTGATAAGTTTGCTGATTTGATTTAAAAGATTTCTTTTTGTTTTTCTTTAATGTATATAACATTTTGAGGAAATTATTCCATCTCATCATTGTCTTTTTCAACTTCCAGGGAGTTATGGCTCAAAATCTAGTATACTTTGACATACATAATAAGACAAAGAGTCTGCCCTTGAACCAAACATTAGACAGGCTCCTCTGAGTCTTTTCAAAGAGGCTCCATCTTTGAGCCCTGTCCTTGGCCTGAATAGCTCAACTTTTGCAAAATTTCTGCTCAGTTAAGCAAGAATCCCTACATTCTTAATATCTTATTACCCTGGTCGGTGTACAGTCAGCAACAATAGTATGGTTGGTTTAGCAGAATCCTTCTATCCTCTTAATAATTTTCCATCCACTGGCCTGATCATTCTGTTCATTTTGCTTGTTGGATATAAATCTCCAACTGTCTTTACTGTGTTTGGAGTTGAGTTCCATTTTTCTCTCCCCTATTGCAAGAGTTCTGACACCTATTTTCAATAGTGTTGGGAAAAAAAACTTTGTCATTTCAACAACATTGAAAGTAATTTTTTCTTTAACAGGTATTACAATGACCAATTGAAGAATTGATAAGGATAGACATGGTTAACTAAAATGCAAATTAATTAACAAGTTTGCATTTCTTGAAAAATAAGTTATTAAGTCATTTTGGGATATATTATTATGTATTTTACAGATTCTTTCAAAGTTCTCTGAGGGAGAAAAGAGGGACATATTTGTTATGGGGATATTAAACCCCAAGTCATAGCTAAAAGATTCTCGATGTAGAAATGACATTAGTCTGGAGCACTAGGCCTCTCTCTAAAAATCTATAGGAATGACAATGAAAAACAAACATAAGTAAAAATAAGGATTGATTGTAGAGTCCCTAGGTTTGCACTTTTTAAAATAAATATTTATACCTTTGCTGAAAATTAACATGACTGTAGAGGACTTTCCCTCTATTTGTTATAGTCATTTTCCCAACATTAAATTGATTAATATTAACATAATGACAAATTGTCTGAATTCTTTAATAAAATAGAAGTTTCATGAAAGTATCTCTAAGTTTCTCTAATTCATCACTATTTCTAGTGCTTAGAATCTTGTCCATCACATGGACAATATTCAATAAATATTTCTTGAGTTGATATAATGAATAATGTTTAAGTGAGTAGCATGCAACTGTTCTTAAAGATAATTTATTTGAATTCATCAATAGGTCTCCAGTTTATATTTTGTGGGATCCAAGGAAATGCTAATGATTATGTTGCTCACTTTGCATTTGTGGTATGCATTGCTACCTATATGAATATTTTAATAGTTTTCAGTTATGTGATGAAAGGGCATTGAGTTACTACTGCATGCTTTTCCTGAGCTTAACAGCACATATGTAGTGATTTCTGTTTATTTGGTTATGATGTGATGACCAATGTGGCTGTGCCAGTATGGTACCCGGGAACATGATATACTAGGTAGCACTAGCATGTATTCTAATATACACAGAGTGTTCTTGACAGATGGGGAAATTCTGGGCATGTAATTGGGAAGGGCACATAGCTTTCTTCCCTTTTCCAAAGTGTTGTTAGAGCTAAAGTTTCTTTTATTTTTTAAAGTAAACCTTTTGTTGAAATATGTTATGATTTGGATGTGCGGTGTCCCCCAAGAGCTCATGTGTGAGACAATGCAACAAAGATCAGAGGAGAAATGATTGGGTTGTGAGCTTCTTAACCCAATCAGTGAATTAATCCCGCGCTAGGGATTAACTGAGTGGTAACAGAAGTGGTAGGGTGTGGCTGGAGGAGGTGGGAATTGGGAGTGTGACCTTGGGGTACATATTTTTTATCTGGAGAGTGGAGTATCTCTCTCTGCTCCTGATCACCATGTGAGCTGCTTCCCTCCACCACACTCTTCCACCATGATGTCCTGCTTCACCTTGAGCCCCGAGCAATGGAGTCTGCTGTCTGTGGATTGCGACCTCTGAAATTGTGAGCCCCCAAATAAACCTTTCCTCCTCTACCATTGTTCTGTTGGGATCCTTTAATCACAGCAGTGAAAAAGTTGACTAAAACAAAATATTAGATATTACTCCAAATATGGGAACAAGTTAATGTCTGTTGAAAAAGTGATTAAAAGCTCATTAATGTGGAGGTATGCAGTTGATTATTAAGTCATCAACTAATTCAACATTACAGAGTTGACAGTGGAGAAAAATAGATGGGTTGAATGATAGAGAATTCCATTAGAGCAAAGCTGAATACTGTGTGATCCCATAATGGAAGATAGTGGAGCATGAATCTTAAAAGCTTTCCATGTTTTATAATGTCATAAAAATATAATTATGACATGGTCAGATAATTCAGAAAACTATATATAAGGAAGAGTTCCAGAATGTAGACAAAAAAGTTTTGGCATAATTGTGTCAGATTTGTTCAATTTGCCTTTGTGTTACTGATTTTAAAACAATATGATTTTCTTTGTGTTATAGTTCTTTTTTCACTAACTCTGTCATTCCTTTATTGGTAGTGATATATCAAATCAACTTAGTAACTTAGGTAGTGATGGTGTTGACATTATCTTTTCCCAGTCAAATATATTAGAGGGGTGACTATGCCTTATGGAACTAACTCCAAACAGAACATTTCATGAGGAATTTTAAATACATGTAAAAAAAAGAATAATAAGCCCCAGCGAATACTAAAGACCACTTTCTACAATTAACTCATTAGCACTCTTATCTCATGTATACCCACATTGGTGTTGCTACTTCCTGGATTATTATTAAACAAATTATAGACATAATAATAATACATCTATATGTTTGTATATATCTCAAAAAGATAAGGACTGTCTTTGAAATTGTAACCAAAATAACATATTCTAACTTAAATTTAAAATATTCTTACTCTGCCAACATGGTTCTGGGGTACAACACTTTCCCAGCATGGGCAAGGCACTTAGTTTGATGTCCAGTACTGTGAAAAAAAAAGAAAAACACCCTCCAAGAAAGAAACAAATAATATCCTTAAATTTTGAAAACAATAAAACTTTGTTCAGTTTTGCATATCTAAATCTTAAGAGAGGATTTCTCTGGAATTATTCAATTACTGCAGGTTATTAGAGGTAATTAAGGGAATGGTTACATCACATAAAATTAATTATTTTCTTTGCATCAATCCAAGAAAGTGGCTTTTCAAAGGCAAGATATTGTTTTTGGTAATGCCACTGCTGAAAACAATGTGAGTATTTCCTACAAGGATACCAGTCTTATCACTGTGAATTTAAATAAAACCCATTTTTGTTAAAAGTTATAGTGTTCAGGGATAGGAAGCAATAATTGACTCTTAGCTAACACCACAACTTCTTTATATATAATGGTCCAAAAGGTATTTAAAAACCATACCCATACTCAGATACATTTTCATCATAATATGAACACTTGGAAAAAGTTGTATTACTCAAAAGTGTAAGGTACATCATCATAGAGTTTGTATAAATGGAGGTAACAGGGACAGCTTTATAAGGATTCCTGAACAATTTTTCATGCTGATATTTTAAAATCTGCAGAATCTGTTACAGTCAATTTCTCTTGGATGACTGTGTGACTGTAAGTCATAGAAAACCCATGTAAGAGACCATATAGGTGAATAACATGTCCAAATATGCTCAAAATGTCTAGGGAAATGTTAAGAATAACTGAGCCAGGAGCGGTGGTGCATGCCTGTAATTGCAGTGGCTTGGGAGGCTGAGGCAGAAGTATGGTGTGTTCAAAGCCAGCTTCAGTAAAAGTGAGGCAATAAGCAACCCAGTGAGAACCTATCTCTAAATAAAGTACAAAATGGGGCTGGGGATGTGGCTCCATGTTCGAGTGTCCCTGAGTTCAATCCCCCACACTCTCCCACCAAAAAAAGATTAACTTTTTTTGTTAATTCAGAATGAAATAATTATCAATGATGTAAACTGGGAAATCACCCTCTTATACCATTATAAAGAAACTCTTATAAATAATATGTTTTACAGAGAAGAAGGTACTTTCATGGAGTTATTTAGTGAATTGATTCAATTAAAAGGAAATGTGATAAAATTATGGTTGAATCCTTGGGAACTCTTCACATTTCTTAGTATGGGGAAGGGGCCCTTTGAAGAGGAGATATTATTTAAGGAGATACTCTAGCATTAACATTTAGGAAAGTTTTGTAGTTATTATTTTAAAAAACCTGAACTATCGCTATATAACAGGAGATAGAACTACAAAGACTTACATACATACACACACAGAGACATGTTGTAAAGAGCCAAAGGTTGTGATGTCACTGGATGTTATAGTATGCAACTGTTGGAACACCCTATTATTTAAAGGGGTAGATGTATAATTGTCATGATCATTTGTATTATGGGGGATCTTTGTAAAGAGATAACAAAGGAAGAGAGAAAATTATTTAAATAGCACACAATAACATTGGGAGTGAGAGAGTTCCTGTTATATTGAAAAGAAATATCCAAAGACAGATGTTCTTGAAAATTACATTACTTTGAAAATTACATTTCTTTGACTTTTTAAATATAATATATAAGAAAATTATTTCTGTGGCTATGATACTTAATCATTATTTTTTTAAAAAACTCTGAATACTTATAATAGATGCCCATACAGTGACTCTTTAGGTCTCTAAGGCAGATCAGATTCATTCAAAGCTGTTTAAAATGAAAGCAGTAAATTAATCCTTAATGACCCGTATGTAAAATTTGACCAGAATGGACAATTATTCTGTACTAAATAAAATTCCATGGCACATATTTTTTGTAATTATTCTTTATATTTCTGTAGTTTGTCAGATAGCATATTATCTACCAGTTTTGGATGAAAAATTAGTAATCCAATATATTCACAACTCACAAGGAAAACAATGGAGGGGTAATTGGCATATATTTAAAGGTTCATTTATCATATACAGATAAATGATAAGAAAGAATGGATTTTATTTTTTGAATTTATTTTCATTAGAAAATAAATTTGAATTTATTTCATTTTCACATATTTTTAAAATTTTTACAGACTGCATTTTGATTCATTGTACACAAATGGGTACAACTTTTTGTTTCTATCATTGTGCATGATGTAGATTCACACCACTCATGTAATCATACATGTACTAGGGTAATGATGTCTGTCTCATTCCACCATCTTTCGTACCCCTGCTCCCTCCCCCTCTCATTTCCCACTATGTTATCTAAAGTACCTCCATTCTTCTCTCACCCCCCCACCCCCCAACTCCATTATGTATCATCATCCACTTATCAGAGAAACCATTCGACATTTGGTATTTTGGGATTGGCTTAATTCACTTAGCATGATATTTTCCAATTCCATTTGTTTACCTGCAAATGCCATAATTTTATTCTTCTTTATGGCTGAATAATATTCCATTGTTCCATCGTGTATACATACCACAGTTTCTTTATCCATTCATCTGTTGAAGGGCATCTAGGTCGGTTCCACAATCTAGCTATTGTGAATTGAACCGGTATTATACTGAATAGTGAATTTCATTGTATCATTCAAACATGTATATAACATACTTTGAAAATTTTCACTTCCATTATGGACCCATAGCAACTCCTCCACCTACCCCTGATCTCCATCCTCTTCACTAATAGTCTGCTTTCTATCTCCATGTCACCTTTTTGTATTTTTTGCTCCATTCAACATGTAAGAGAAAACATGATACTTGTGTGAGTCTGGCTGATTTTGCTTAAATTGATGATATCCAACTCTATCCATTTTCCAACAAATAGCATGAAAATCCATTGTGTGTATATGCCATGTTTTGCTTATCCATTTACCTGTTAGTGGGTACCTAGGCTGACTGTAGAATTTGTCAAATAAGAATCATGCCATGATAAGCAGGTATGCAGATATCTCTGTAATAGGCTGACTTTAATTCTTTCAAATATATACTGAGAAGTGGTATAATAGTTACATCATAAGTTGGTGCATTATTTAGATTATAAGGAACCTTCATACAGACTTTCACAGTGGCTATACTAATTTATATTCCCAGAGTATATGAAGATTCGTTTTTCTTAGTATCTATGCCAAATTCATTGTTGTTAGTATTTTTGGTGATTTCTAATCTGACTGAAATGAGATGAAATTTCAGTGTAGTTTTGACTTACATTTTCCCAATGTTTAAAGATGTTTGACATTTTTTCAACTACATATTGACCATTTGTACATTTGAGAAATATTGGTTTCATTTATTTACCTGTTTATCCATTGGGTTGTTCATATTTTTTTAGTGAAAGTTTTGCTTTTGAGTTCTTTATATATTTTGTATATTAATACTCTGTCAGTAAACTAGCTGGCAAAGATTGTCTCCCATACTGTAGACTGCCTCTTAACTCTTATTTTTTTCCTTTACTGTGCAGAATTTTTCCAATTTGATTCCATTCCATCATCCCACATGTCAATTCCTGCTTGTTTTCTGAGCTATTGGTTGTTTTATTGAGAAAGTCATTGTCTTTGCCTATATTTTGAAGTGTTTCTCTTGAGTTTTCTTCTTGAAGTTTCAGTGTTGTAGGTTTTATCCTTAGGTCTTTGATTCATTTTGAATTGATTTTTTTACAGAGTGAGAAATAGGGATTCAGTTTCACTCATCTACAGGTGGATATCCATTTTTCCCAGCACCATTTGTTAAAGAGGCTGTTTTCTCCAACATAATTTTTGGCATGCCTGTCAAGAATCAGATGGAGGTACCTATGTGGGTTTGTCTCTGTGTCCTATATATTCTGCTCCATTGGCCTATATGTCTTTTACAACAGTACCATGACTTTTTTGTTTGTTTGTTTGTTTGCCTTTTTCTATTACTGTATAGTGTATTTTGAGATCAGATATTGACATGTCTCCATGTTGCTTTTTTTGCTATGAGAATTTCTTTGGCTGTTCTTGGTCATTTGTTTTTTCCACATAACTTTTTCAATTCTTTTTTTCTAGTTTTGTGAAGAATGTCATATGTATTTTGATGGGGATTTCATGGAATCTATAAATTTATTTTGGTAGTACTGCCATTTTAACCACATTAATTTTGATCCATAAACATGTGAAGTCTTTCCATCTTTTCATGTCATCCTCAATTTCTTTTTCAGTGTTCACAATATTCATTGACAAATTCTTTCACCTCCATGATTAAGTTTATTCCTAGGTATTTTATTCTTTTAAGGCTATTGTACATGGATTTTAAAAATTCTTTGACAGATTTTTCATTGTTGTTGTATAGAAAATCTCTCATTTTTTATGTAAGTTTTGTACCCTGTTATTTTGCTAAATTTTTAAAATATAAGAGC
This sequence comes from Glaucomys volans, assembly GCA_020662805.1. Taxonomy (NCBI): domain Eukaryota; kingdom Metazoa; phylum Chordata; class Mammalia; order Rodentia; family Sciuridae; genus Glaucomys; species Glaucomys volans. The sequence goes on along the minus strand of JAJEJO010004691.1, from coordinate 208,839 downwards.
TGAAAATCTTCTGGTGGAATCTTAGGATCTTCTAAGTGTAAGGTCATATCATCTGAAATGGGGATAATTTGATTTCTTTCTTTCCTATTTTTATCCCATTTATTTTCTTATCCTTCCTAATTGTTCTGGTGGAAATTTGAAGTAATATATGGAATGGGAGAGTATTAAATACTAATCAGTGCCTAGGAAAGTTTGCAGTCAGGTAAAGACTCTAAAGAATGTGATAATGAAGCATATGGAGACATTAAGCTGGCCACTTTCCTCATCTACAATCTTTAGGTGAGGACCTAAATAGAGTGACTTTGTAAATTAAAAGAATGTACTCAAAAAACATCTGAAGAAATACACCTGTGTAGTGGGGGTGCAATCTATACTCTATGTAACCCCTTTGATTTTAGGCAAAAGGTGACCCTCCATTGTATCATGCCTGCCACCACCAAGGAGTGAATAAGTAATAAGATGTTCAAAACTTCTCTGTTGAGTCCTCCAAGTTCTTTCTTTGTCATATGTAAACAGTACACTGGGGCATGCAGCCTTGTGCTCAAACAGAAAGATAAGAGTGGATATGCTTGTTTTGTTCCTGATATAATTTTTTATCATTTATTATGATATTGGTCATTGGTTTACATATATATCCCTTATTGTGTTGATGTTAGTTCTTTCTATACTTAGTTTTTCAGGATTTTTATTATTAAGTGGTATCAGATTTTGACAATGTCTATTTCTGCATGTATTGAAATGATCCTGTGAATTTTATCCTTGATTCTATTTGTGTGGTGCATTAACTTTTAGTTTTGCATATTTTGAAACATTCTTGAATACCGAAAATGAAACCAACTTGATTAAATTGCATGATATTTTTAATGTGCTGTATAATTAATTTTGCAAGTATTTCATTAAGGATTTTATATCTATATTCATCAAGAATATTGGTCTATAATTTTCTTTTTTGCTATATCCTTCTTGAGCTTTGCTATCAGAGTAATACAGGTCTTGTATAATAAGTTGTGTATCATTTCTTGCCTTACTGCTTAATGGAAAAGATTAGCAACATTGGTGTTGGCTTTTCTTTAGGGTATGGTAAAATACAGCAGTAAATACATCTGGTCTTGGGGTTTGCTTTGCTGAGAGACTATTACTGCTTCAATCTCTTTGATTGAAAGAGATTCTGTTTAGGTATCTGTTTAGGTTTTCTATATCATCTTAGTTCAACTTTGTAAGTCATGTGTGTCTAGAAATGCATCAATTTCCTCTATATTTTCCAACTTATTAGAATAAATTAGAATATAAGTTTTCAAATAGTCCTTAAAGACCCTCTGGATTTCAGTTGTATCTGTGATAATGTCCCTTCTTTAATCTCTAATTGTATGATTTGGGTCATTTCTCTCTTATTCGAGGTTGATTTTGCTATGGGTTTATGAATCTTTATCTTTTCAAAGAATCACTTCTTTGATTCACTGAATCTTTGTTACATTATTTTAGTCCTTATTTCATTAATTTCAGTTCAGATCTTTATTACCTTTTTCCTTCTGGTTTTGGGTTTCATTATTTCTTCTTTTTCTAGAATCTTAAGACATATTATTAGGCTATTTGAGAGCTCCTTGATTTTGTAATGTACATACTCAGCTGTAAGCTTCCATCTTAAATCTACCTTCAATGTATCCCACAGATTTTGGTATATTGTGCTTCTATTTTCATTCAGTTTTAGGAATTTTTATAAAAAAATTATCTCAGGATTTTTCAATTACTTATGATTGCAAAGTGTACTGTTTGTTGTCAATATATTTGTAGAGCTTCTGTAGTATTTTTGGCTATTGATGGGCACTTAGGCTAGTTCCATAGCTTGGCTTCTGTGAATTTTGCTGCTATAAAAATCGATGTGCATATATCACTGTAGTGTGCTGACTTTAGATGTTTTGGCTAAATGCCAAGGTAAATAGGAATAAAGAGATAAATAGGTCATTAGTGGTATCATTTTTAGATTTTTGAGGAATCTACATAGATTTTTTTTTCCAAAATGAGTGAATTAATTTGAAGTTTCACCAAAAAATATAAGTATACTTTTGCCAACACATCTTCACCAGAAATTATTATTTGAAGTTTTGAAGATTGCCATTGTAACTGGAGTGAAATAAAATCTGTATAGTTTTGATTAACATTTCCCTGATTGCTAAGGATGTCAAACATTTTTTCATTCATTTAATTTCCTTGACAATTCTTTTTTTTGAAAATATATGTTCAGTTCATTTGTCCAATTATAGATTGAGTTATTTGTTTTTCTGGTTTTTGGAGTTAATGTTTTTAGTTCATTATACATTTTGGATATTAATGCCCAATCAGAAGATTAGCTGGCAAAGATCTTGTCCCTTTTTGTAGACTCTCTTCACACTCTTTTGTTTGTTTGTTTGTTTGTTTTGCTGTGCAGAAGCTTTTCAACTTGATGCCATCTCACTTATTGATTCTTGGGTTTATTTCTTGAAATTCAGGAATCTTATTAATGAAGCGAATGTCTATGCCTATATGTTGAAGTGTTGATCCTATGTTTTCTTTTGGAAGTTTCATTATTTCTGGTCTAATACCTAGGACTTTGGATCACATCAAATGGATTTCATAAAGGTTAGAGATAGAGACCTGGTTTCATTATTCAACACATATATATACAACTTTCCCAGTACCATTCATTAAACATACTATATTTTCTGCAGCATATACTTGTAGCACCATTGCCAAGGATAGGTTGACTATTTCAATGTGGATTTATCCTTGTGTACTCTGTTCTACTCCATTTGATTTTTATGTGTTTGTATGTCAATACCATACCATTCTCAACACAATAGCTCTGTAGAATGATTTGAGACCAGGTTTTGTGATGCTTTCAATATTGCTCTTATTTCTCAGTCTTGCTTTAGTTATTATGGATCTTTTATTCTTACATACAAATTTTGAGACTGGCTTTTATGGTTTGGAAGAATATCATTCTGTTTTTATGGAGATTGTATCAAATCTCTATATTAATTTCAATAAGATGGTAATTTTGACTATTTATTCTGCCTATCTATGAACATATAATATCTTTCCATCTTCTATTAGCTTCCTCAATTTTCATTTTTTTTCTTTCTTTTTTATTTATTTTGATTCATTATACACAAATGGGGTACAACTCTTGTTTCTCTGGTTGTACACGAAGTACAGTGTCACCATTCATGTAATCATACATGTACATAGAGTAATGAGGTTTGTTTCATTCTGTTATTTTTCCTTCCCCTCACCCCCTCCCTACTCCTCTTTTTCTTCTATAAATTCCATCCTTTCTCCATTCTTGCCTCCCTCTCAACCCGCATTATATATCATCATTCACATATAAGAGAAATCATTCAACCTTTGGTTTATTGGGATTGGCTTACCTCACTTAGCATGATATTCTCCAACTCCATCCATTTACCTGCAAATGCCATAATTTTATTCTTCTTTATGGCTGACTAATACTCCATTGTGTATATATACCACAGTTTCTTTATCCATTCATCTATTGAAGGGCATCTAGGTTGGTTCCACAATCTAGCTGTTGTAAGTTGAAGAGCTATGAATATTGATGTGACTGCATCACTGTAGTATGCTGATTTCAAGTCCTTTGGATATAAGCCAAGGAGTGGGATAGCTGGGTCAAATGGTGGTTCCATTCCAAGATTTCTAAGGAATCTCCACACTGCTTTCCAGAGTGACTGCACTAATTTGCAATCCCACCAGCAATGTATGAGTATACCTTTTTCCCCACATCCTCGTCAACACCTATTGTTGCTTGTATTCTTCATAGTGGACATTCTAATTGCAGTGAGATGAAATCTTAGGGTAGATTTGATTTGCATTTCTCTTATTACTAGAGATGTTGAACATCTTTTCATATATCTGTTGATTGCTTATAGATCTTCTTCTGTGAATTGCTTATAGATCTTCTTCTGTGAAGGGTCTGCTCATTTCCTTAGCCCATTTATTGATTGGATTATTTGTATTCTTGGTGTAAAGTGTTTTGAGTTCTTTATAAATTCTAGAGATTAGTACTCTAGCTGAAGTGTGTGTGACAAAGATTTTCTCTCACTCCGTAGGCTCTCTCTTCACATTGTTGATTGTTTCCTTTGCTGAGAAAAAGCTTTTTAGTGTAAATCTATCCCAAATATTGATTCCTGCTTTTATTTCTTGTGCTTTGGGAGTCATGTTAAGGAAGACTAGTCCTAAGCCCACAGGATGAAGATTTGGACCTACTTTTTCTTCTATTAGGTGCAGGGTCTCGGGTCTAATTTCTAGTTCCTTGATGTATTTTGAGTTGAGTTTTGTACAGGGTGAGAAATAGGAGTTGAGTTTCAGTTTCCCTAGCACCATTTGTTGAAGAGGCCATCTTTTCTCCATTGCAAGTTTTTGGCACCTTTGTCTAGTATGAGAAAACTATATTTATGTGGGTCTCTCTCTGTGTCCTCTATTCTGTACTATTGATTTACCTGTCTATTTTGGTGCCAATACCATGCGATTTTTGTTACGCTTCCTCTACAGTATAGTTGAAGATCTGGTATTGTGACATCCCTTACTTTGTTTTCCTGCTAAGGATTGCTTCAGTTATTCTGGGTCTTTTATTATTCTAAATGAATTTCATAATTACTTACTCTATTCTATGAGGAACACCATTGGAATTTTGATTGGATTCGCATTGAATTTGCATACCGCTTTTAGTAGTATGGCCATTTTGACAATGTTAATTCTGCCTATTGAAGTACATGGGAGATCTTTCAATCTTATAAGGTGTTCTTTAATATCTTTCTTTAGTGTTCTATAGTTCTCATTGCAGAGGCCTTTCCCCTCTTCTTTAGATTGGTTCCCAAGTATTTTATTTTATTTTGTTGAGGTTATTGTGAATGGGGTAGATTCCTAATTTCTCTTTCAGAGGATTCATTACTTATGAATAAAAAGACATTAGATTCATGAGCATTGATTTTATATCCTGCTACTTTACTGAATTCATTTATGAGTTCTAGAAGTTTTCTGGTAGAATTTTTCTTCTCCTCTAAATGTAGAATCATGTCATTGGCAAATATGGATAGTTTGAACTCTTCTTTTCCTATTTGTATCCCTTGAATTTTGTTGGTCTGTCTAATTGCTCTGGCTGGAGTTTCAAGAACAATGTTGAATAGACGTGGTGAAAGAGGGCATCCCTGCCTTGTTCCATTTTTTAGGGGGAATGCTTTCACTTTTTCTCCATTTAGAATGATGCTGGCTGTGGGCTTAGCATAGATAGCCTTTACAATGTTGAGATATGTTCCTACTATCCCTATTTTTTCTAGTGTTTTGAATAAGAAAGGGTGCCGTATTTTATCAAATACTTTTACTGCATCTATTGAAATAATCATGTGGTTCTTGACTTTAAGTCTGTTGAGGTGGTGAATTACATTTCTTGATTTCCGAATGTTGAACCAACCTTGCATCCTTTGGATGAAACCCACTTGATCATGGTGCACTATCTTTTTAATATCCTTTTTTGTTCTACTTCCTAAGGATCTGCCTTCTGACAGTGTCTTTCCTTGACCCTCTTTTGTTTTCTCATTCATTCATTTATTGAGAATACATTTATCAAAGCTGGACACTGCATCAAAAGCTAAACCAGATGAACTCTCTGCCCTCTAGGTCTGAGAGTCCTACAAATTCTTTTTCTTAATCAGAGACTTCCTTCTAAGGCTTTTCTTCCTCCTGAGGACTCCAAATGAGTGTCTCATTATCTTTAATAATTGCAGTAGCACTAGAGTCACATCTTCAAGCTGAGAATCCTGGCTCTGCCATGTTCTTTTTTTTTTTTTTTCTTCATTGAATAGAAATGGGGTACAACTTTTCATTTCTATGGTTGTACCCAATGTAGATCCACACAATTCATGAAATCTTACATATATATAGGGTAATATGCTTTTTTAAGTGATGTGCTAAAATTTTGTTGAGATTTTTGCATCTATATTCATTAGGGATATTGGTCTGAAATTTTTCTTTCCTTGATGTATCTTTGTCTGATTTTGGTACAGGGTGATATTAGCTTCATAGAATGAGTTTGGAAGGGTTCCCTCCTCCTCTATTTCATGGAATACTTTGAGGAGTATTGGAATGAGCTCTTCTTTGAAGGTCTTGTAGAAATCAGCTGAGAATCCATCTGGTCCTGAACTTTTTTTTTTTTTTGTAGGCTTTTGATGACTTCTTCTATTTCATTGCTTGAAATTGATCTATTTAAGTTGTGTATGTCCTCCAGATTCAGTTTGGGTGAATCATATGCCTCTAGAAGCCTGTCAATGTCTTTGAGAATTTTTATTTTGTTGGAATATAGATTTTCAAAATAGCTTCTAATTATGTTTTGTTTTTCAATGGTGTCTGTCGTGATATTTCCTTTTCCATCATGAATATTAGTAATTTGAGTTTTCTCTCTCCTTCTCTTCATTAGTGCAGCTAAGGGTTTATCAATTTTTTTTTCAAAGAACCAACTTTTTGTCAATTTTTTGAATTGTTTATTTTGTTTCAATTTCATTAATTTCCACCCTGATTTTAATTATTTCCTATCTTCTACAACTTTTGGTGATGATCTGTCCTTTTCCTAAGGCTTTTAAATGTAATGTGAGATCATTTATTTGTTGACTTTTCATTCTTTTATTGAATGTGCTCCATGCGATGAATTTTCTTCTTAGTACTGCTTTCATAGCATCCCAGAGATTTTGATATGTTGTATCTTTGTTCTTCTTTACCTCCAAGAATTTTTTATTTCCCCTGATGTCTTCTGTTATCCATGCATCATTCAATAGTGTATTATTTAATCTCCAGGTGTTGAAGTAGTTTCTGTTTTTATTTTATCACTGATTTCTAATTTCATTCCATTATGATCTGCTAGAATACCAGGTAGTATCTTTATCTTTTTTGTATTTGCTAAGAGTAGCTTTGTAGCATAACATATTGTCTATTTTAGAGGAGGATCCATGTGCTGCTGAGAAGAAAGTGTATTTGCTCATTGATGGATGGAATATTCTATATGTGTCTGTTAAGTCTAACTTATCAATTGTTTTATTGACTTCAATGGTTTCTTTCTTCAATTTTTGTTTGGAAGGTCTGTCCAATGGTGAGAGAGGTGTGTTAAAGTCACCTAGTATTATTGTGTGGTGGTCTGTTTGGTTCCTGGAATTAAGAAGGATTTGTTTGATATACATGGATGCACCATTGTTTGGGGCAAAAATATTTATGATTGTTATGCCTTGCTGATTTATGCTTCCCTTAAGCAGTATGAAATTTCCTTATCACTTGTAACTAATTTTGGCTTGAAGTTCACTTTAACTGATATGAGGATGGATATCCCTACTTTTTTACCAAGTCCATGTGTGTGGTATGCTTATTCCAATCTTTTCACCTTTAGTCTGTGGGTATCTTTTTCTATGAGATGAGTGTCTTGAAGGCAGCATATTTTTGTATCTTTCTTTTTAATCCAATCTGACACTCTGTGTCTTTTGATTGATGAGTTCAGTCCATTAACATTCAGGGTTATTATTGACATATGATTTATATTCCTGGTCATTTTGACTTATTTTTTGTTTTTTTACTTGACTTAGTATTTCCTTCATTTGGCTATTCCTTTAGGGGAGTTCCTCCCTATGCTGACTTACATTTTTGTTTTTCATTTCTTCCTCATGGAACGTTTTGCTGAGAATGTCCTCTAGAGCCAGCTTCCTATTTGTAAATTCTTTTAGCTTTTTTTTTATCATGGAAGGATTTTATTTCATCATCAAATTTGAAGGTAAGTTTTGCTGGTTATAAGATTCTTGGTTGGCTTCCATTTTCTTTCAGACCTTGAAATATGTTGTTCTAGGCCCTTGTAGCTTTTAGGGTCTGGGTTGAGAAGTCTGCTTATATCCATATTGGTTTTCCCCTGAATGTAATCTGATTTTTTTTCTCTTGCAACCTTTAAAATTCTATCTTTATTTTGTATGTTAGGTACTTTCATTATAATGTGATTTGGTTTGGATCTGTTGTAATTTTTTACATTTGGTGTCCTATAAGCCTCTTGTATTTGATTTCTATTTCATTATTCAGATTTGGGAAATTTTCTGATATTATTTCATTGAATAGATTATTTATTCCTTTGGTTTGTATCTTTGTGCCTTCTTCCATCCCAATAATTCTTAAATTTGGTCTTTTCTTGATATTCCATAATTCTCATAGGTTTCACTCATGATTGCTTACAATTTTCTCTGTTTGGTCAACTTTGTTTTCGAGATTAAATATTTTGTCTTCAATGTCTGAGGTTCTGTCTTCCAAGTGATCTAGCCTGTTGGTTATGCTTTCTATTGAGTTTTTAATTTGGTTTATTGTTTCCATCAGTTCAAGGATTTCTGTTTGGTTTTATTTTCAGAATCTCTATCTCTTTATTGAAATGATGTTTTGCTTCCTGCATTTGTTATTTTAACTGTTGATTGGTGTGATCATTCATCATCTGCATTTGCTCTATTTTCTCATCATTTGCTTCTCTGATCATTTTAATTATGTCATTCTGAACTCCCTTTCTGACATTTCTTCTGTTATGCTGTCATTGGATTCTGTTGATATAGCATCTAAGTTTGTTTGGGACACTTTCTTCCTTTTTTTCTAATGTTGTTCATGTATCTTCCCCTATAGCAACGTGAATCTGTGGTATTGCAGTTTTCCCCCTATAGACTTATCATGTCCCTGCAGGTATCTCTCTTGAAGTGAGAGATCAATATTAGCAGCACACCATAGATCCAATATGCATCCTTAACTCAGTCCCTTTTAAGATATTAACCATATTGTCTTAATAAACAAAGATGATGAGTTTGATAATTATCTACAGCTTTGCCAATACATTTGCTATCAGGACCACAATTTCTAATGGTGGACAAAGGGGATGGGGAGGGGTGTAGGATATAACATTGATGAGATAACAAGTACGTCTATAGAGGTACTATATCATAGGAGTAGTGAAAGTGGAATTAAAAGGCATAGGTTGTTAGCATGAGAAAAGGGAGAAAGAGTCTCCAAGGAGACACGTAGATAAGAGGACAATAGGGTGAGGAAAATATTAATAAAAGAAAAAAAGTAGGAATAATAGTAGGTATAGTAGGAATAATAGTAATATTACTACTAATAAAAAAATCTACAATAAAACTATAGTGCAATGTTCAAACCTTCTAATCTTCTGTAGCCTGATGCCTGGGAGGAACTTGATAATGCTGTATCCAAAGAGAAGTGCTGCCTCTCTAGGTATGGTGGCCTCCTGGTGGGGCATAATCCCTGCTAGTAAGCAGGGGCGCCTGATAGATGGTCGACCACAGCATGGTGTGAGACCACGGGCTGGGGCCAACTGGGCTGGGCCTGGGTCTCTGGGTTGGGCCTCCCTGGCATGGGAGTCTCACACAGGGGCACTGGGCTGGGCCTCCCTGGCACAGAAGTCTCTCAATTTTCATCTTTAGGGTTCTACAATTTTCATTGAACAGGTCCATGAACACTTCATTAGTTTTATTGTCAGGTGTTTTATGTTTTTGTGGATTTTGTAAATGGAATTGGTTTCCTCATTTTTCTCAAAAGATTTATTTTTGCTATAATGGAAATTTTTGAATTTTTTGTTATTTTGTAATTTTGTAATTTTTGTTATTAATTTTTGTATATTAATATTTTTTCTGATACTTTGCTGATTTTTAGAATCACTTCTAGAAATCTTCACATGGAATTTGTTTAGTTTTCTAAATGTAAGATTATGTCATTATCAAACAGGTAATTTGGTTTCTTCTTTCCTATTTGTATCTATTTAATTACATTCTCTTGCCTAATTTATCTGGTTAAAGTATCAATTATTATATAGAATAAAAATGGTGAGAGTGAACATTTTTGTCTTGTCCCTGAATTTGGAGGAAATGCTTTCAGTTTTTCTACATTCAGTATTTTATTGGTTTTGCATGTGTTGTATATGGCATTGTTAGAAATTTCTTCTATCCCTAAGCTTTTCATTGTTTTTATAAGAAAGGGGGCTTAATTTTGGCTTAGTCTTTTTCTGCTTCTATTGAAATGATCATGTGATTTTTGTCCTTAATTCTTATATAATGAATTACATATATTTTTTGTTCCTATAAGCCAACTTTGCATTATGCAGATGAAATCAACTTGCTCATTGTGTACAAACTTCTTACTGTGTTTCTGAATAAAGATTACTAGTATATTTTTAGAATGTTTGCCTCTATGTTCATGAGAAATATTTATCTGTAATTTTCTGTCCTGGATGTGTCTTTATCTTGCATTGGTATTAGATTGATAGTGGCTTCACTGAATATATTTTGGAATGTTCTTTTCCTTTCTATTTCTTGAAATAGTTTGAGCAGTATTGCAATTAGTTCTTATCCAGAGAACTTGTAGAATGGAACTGAGTCTATTTGGTTCTGGGCTTTTCTCTTTTTTTTTTTTGGTACTGGGGATTGGACTCAGGGGCACTCAACCACTGAGCCATGTCCCCAGTCCTATGTTGTATTTTATTTAGAGACAGGGTCTCACTTAGTTGCTTAGGGCCTTGCTAAGTTGCTGAGGCTGGCTTTGAACTTGTGATACTCCTGTCTCAGCCTCCCAAGTGCTGGGATTATAGGTGTGTGCCACCATGTCCAGCATCTGGGCTTTTTTGTTGGAAGGTATTTTATTACCCTTTCAATATCTTTGCTTTATATTGGTATGTTTCAATTTTCTATATTATCTTCAATCAATTTTGGTCAGTTATATTGAAATAGATTTTGAGATGAAATTCAATTTTTTGAAGTTTGGCAGGTGGGGCTATGCATTGGCAGACAAGAAAACCCATTTTATTGTTAGCATTTAATCACAGCAAGGGATTAGCATACACTTGCTAATCCCTTAATCTAATGATGCTAATCACTAAGCATCAATTCCAAGAATCACAGCCAGCAAAGCAAAGTTCTTCTCCACCAACTATCCAGTGGTGTATTTCAACTCACAGTGTTGCAGCCCTAAATGATGGGCTATATGTTCCAGTGTTACAACTGATCACAGAAGCTCACCAACTTCTTTCTGGGTTCTCATCTCACAAATCCTGAGAATGAGATTCATGAGACCATGAAAGGCAAGAGTGAAAGGAGTAGGATTCACTCAAGTATGAAGAATAGAAACAGAACTCTGGAAAGGCAAGAGGGAAACCCATTAGAGGTTGCCACTTGATTGTGCAAGTCTGGTGATTTATATAGCACTTGGGTCAATATTATTATTGTTTCAAGTGTATGCTAATAAGGTTTTGGAAAAGTACTAATGCTATTAGTCCAAATTTATGCTAATTAGTATTTGGAAATGTACCACCACTATTGGTTAGTCCTGCAATGCCACTCAAGTTTGCCCCAATTCTAATTTCATGCAACTCATTGGGAAGCAGGAAGTTGAGGTAATTAGACTGTGGATGCTCAGAGAGTTTAGGGTTGAAGTGCTGTGTAGAGCAGGTTTCCATACCAGACTGGGTGGGTCATACTGCCACAGTGTGACAGGTCAACAAGCCCTAGCTTGGCTTGGCCCACCCTTGCTGTGTCTCAGGTTCACAACAGGCATGGCAGGCTCCTTATGTCTGTGGTCTGTGCTAGAGCTCACCACCTGCACTCTAGCCCACCTGGTGTTCCATTCTGCAGCTCTGGGATAGGACCTGACTATAATATGTGTCTAGAAATTTGTTGGTATTTTCCAGACTTATCTATTTAAGTGTAGATTAAATATAGATTATTCAAAAATAAATTATTAAATATATATCATCAAAAATAATCCCTAATGATGCTCTGGGTTTTAGAAATGTTTGTGAAAAAACACCCATTTCAATCTCTAAATTTGTTGGTTTGTTTCCCCCATCTCTTTCTTTTGGTTATTTGGTCCAAAGATTTATTAATCTTGTTTCCCTTTTCAAAGTATGAATTCTTTGTTCCACTGATCCTTTGAATTGTTTTCTTATTCTCTTTTTCATTAATTTTATCTCAGATCTTCATTCCTTTCTTCTACTGGTGTTGGATTTAATTATTTCCTGCTTTCATGGGCCATAAATGAAATATTAGGCTATTTATTTTGGATCTCTTTTTTTTTTTTTTTAATGTAGGCATTTAATGCTATAAAATTTCTGCTTAGAACTGGCTTCATAGTTTCTCCAAGATTTGGGTATATTTTATCACTGCTTTTATTTAATTCTAGGAATTAAATTTTTTTTTCCAATTTATTCTGCAATCTGTTTTTTGTTCTAATATGCCTCATTTAACATCCAAGCATTCATGTGATTTTTCTATAATTTTTCTTGCTGTTAATTTATCATTTTATTTTACTATGATATAAAAATAAACAAGGCAATTATTTTTACTTTTTTGAATTTGCTGTAATTTTCTTTGTGTCAAAAATATGATATATTTTGGAGGTTTCATGTGCTGAAGAGAACAAAGTGAGTGCAATTGTTGAATAAAATCTTTTCTAGATTTCTGTTAGGTCCATTTGATATGTATTATTTATATAGGTATTAAGTGTGTTTATTGATTATTGGTGAGAGGGTTTGTTGATATCTCACAATATTATTGCATTTGGTTATATGTGAGTCATTGCATGAAGAAATTTAAATATGCAATAAATATATCAACTTTGGGGGGAAGAAATATTTACAATAATTATATCTACTTGTTGGATTATTTCCTTTTTTTTATATCATTTTTTCCTTGAAGTCTGCTTTGTTGGATAATCACTACTCCTGCTGGTTTCAGACTCTGTTTTCATGGAATATCATTTTCTGACCTTTTGCTTTCGACCTGTGGTGTCTGTCTATGAGTCTCTTGAAAAATAGAATATGGTTAGGTCTTGTTTTTTAATCCACTTTTCCAGTCCATTTCTTTTAATTGGTGAGTTGAAAACATTTATATTCACAGTTACTATGGAGAGATGTTTTTTATTTCCTGTCATTTATTTTTTTTCATATTTATTTCAACCCTAATTTTCATTTGTTTACCTGATCTTCTAGTGTGCATCATCATTTTGGAAAGTTTGTGGTTCATTTTCAAGTTCTTCTGTGTAGTATTCCTTTAAGTATTTTATGTAGTTCTGACTTAGTGTACATGAATTCTTTTAGTTTATCCTTATTTTGTAAAGTATTTTTTTCTTATTCTATTCTGAAGGATAGTTTTGATGGTTATAGCAATGTTGGTTGCAAATGTTTTCTTTAACTTTAGATTATCTCATTCTAATCTTCTGGATTTTAGAATCAGGGCTAACAAGTCAGAATTAATCCTTAATTTCCCTCTAAATGTGACCTAATGGCTTTGAATATTCCATTCTTATTCTCTATGTAAGCCATTTTTATTACAAAATGTCTTGGAGAGATTCTCTTGATCATGTCTATTTTTTTGGTTCTATATGCCTTCTGTATGAGAATGTACATCTCCTTCATAAAGTTTGGGATTTGTTTTTAGGGGGGACCAAGGATTGAACTCAGGGGCACTTGGATACAGAGCCACATCCCCAGCCCTATTTTGTATTTTATTTAGAGTCAGGGTCTCACTGAGTTGCTTAGCGCCTTGCCCTTGCTGAGGCTGGCTTTGAACTGGCGATCCTCCTGCCTCAGCCTCCTGAGCAGCTGGGATTACAAGCACACACCACTGTGCCCAGCTTTAGTTTGGGATTTTTGTTGCTTGCTTTTTGCTATTTTCCTGAAATATTTCTTAGTGCTATTACCATGTATTCTCATTTTTTTTCTTTTTTTTTTTTTGCGGTCCTGGGGATTGAACCCAGGGCCTTGTGCTTGCTAAGTGGGCACTCTACCAACTGAGCTATATCCCCAGTGCTGTATTTTCATTTTCCTCTTCAATTACAGTGACTCTAAAAATTATTCTATTAATGATTTCCTAAAGTTCTTGTATATTATGAATATCATCTTTTATTTTGTCTTTACTGCACTTTATTTATTTATTTTTTTATTTATTGATTCATTGAACACAAATGGAGTACAGCTATTGTTTCTATGCTTGTACACAAAGTAGAGTCACATCATCTGTGCATTCATACATGTACACAGGGCAATGATGTCTGTCACAGATTCTGTTATTAGTCTTACCCCCCACCCTGACCCCGCCCCTCCCTTCCCTCTATGCTATCTATCCTTCCTCCATTCTAGACAACCTTCCCCCCACACATAATTCATCATCATTCACTTATCAGAGAGACCATTCGGCCTTTGAATTTTTGGGAAAGGCTGATCTCACTTAGCATAACAGTCTCCAACAACAACCATATACCTACAAATGCCATAATTTTATTTTTCTTCATAACTGAATAATACTCCATTGTGTATATATACCACAGTTTCTTTATCCATTCATCTATTGAAGGGAATCTAGGTTGGTTCCACAATCTAGTTATTGTGAATTGAGCAGTTATGAACATTGATGTGGCTGCATCACTGTAGTAATCTGATTTTAAGTCCTTTGGGTATAGGCCAAGGAGTGGGATAGCTGGGTCAAATGGTGGATCCATTCCAAGTTTCCTAATGAATCTCCACACTGCTTTCCAGAGTGGCTGCACCAACTTGCACTCCCAGCAGCAAAGTATGATTGTACCCTTTTCCCCACATCCTCACCAACACCTGTTGTTGCCTGTGTTCTTAATAAAAGACATTCTAATTGGGGTAAGATGAAATCTTAAGGTGGTTTTGATTTGCATTTCTCTTATAACAAGGGATGTTGAACCTTTTTTCATGAATCTGTTGATTGCTTGTAGATCTTCCTCTGTAAAGTGTCTGTTCATTTCCTTGGCACATTTATTGATTGGGTTATTATTGTTTTTGGTGTAAAGATTTTTGAGTACTTTGTAGATTCTGGAGATTAGTGCCCAGTCTGAAGTATGTGTAGCAAAGATTTTCTCCCACTCTGAAGGCTCTCTCTTCACATTGCTGATTGTTTCCTTTGCTGAGAAGAAGCTTTTTAGTTTGACTCTATCCCAATCATTGATTCGTGCTTTTATTTCTTGCGCTTTGGGAGTCATGTTAAGGAAATCTGGTCCTAGGCCAACGTGATGAAGATTTGGACCTATTTTCTCTTCTATTAGGTGCAGAGTCTCTGGTCTAATTCCTAGGTCCTTGATCCATTTTGAGTTGAGTTTTGTACAGGGTGAGAGATATGGGTTTAGTTTCATTTTGCTGCATATGTATTTCCAGTTTTCCCAGCACCATTTGTTGAAGAGGCTATCTTTTCTCCATTGTATGTTTTTGGCTCCTTTGTCAAGTATGAGATAGCTGTATTTATGTGGGTTTGTCTCTGTGTCCTCTATTCTGTACCATTGATCTACCTGTCTATTTTGGTGCCAATACCATGCTGTTTTTGTTACTATTGCTCTGTAATATAGTGGAAGGTCCAGTATTGTGATACCCCCTGCTTCGCTCTTCTTGCTAAGAACTGCTTTAGCTATTCTGGGTCTCTTATTCCTCCAAATGAATTTCATGATTGCTTTCTCTACTTCTATGAGGTCTGACATTGGAATTTTAATTGGAATTGCATTGAATTTGTATAGTGCTTTTGGTAGTATGGCCATTTTGACTATATTAATTCTGCCTATACAAGAACATGGGAGATCCTTCCTTCTTCTCAGACTTTCTTCAATTTCTTTCTTTAGTGTTCTGTAGTTCTCATTGTAGATGTCTTTCACTTCTTTTGTTAGATTGATTCCCAAGTATTTTATTTTTTTGAGATTATTGTGAATGGAGTAGTTTCCCTAATTTCTCTTTCAGAGGATGCATCACTTACGAATAAAAATGCATTAGATTTATGAGCATTAATTTTATATCCTGCTACTTTACTGAATTCATTTATGAGTTCCAGAAGTTTTCTGGTGGATTTCTTAGGGTCTTCTAAATAGAGAATCATGTCATCAGCAAATAGGGATAGTTTGAGCTCTTCTTTTCCTATTTGTATTCCTTTAATTTCTTTGGGCTGTCTAATTGCTCTGGCTAGAGAATCAAGGACAATGCTGAATAGAGTGGTGAAAGAGGGCATCCCTGCCTTGTTCCAGTTCTCAGGGGGAATGCTTTTAATTTTTCTCCATTTAGAATGATGCTAGCTGTGGGCTTAGCATAGATAGCCTTTACAATGTTAAGGAACGTTCTTGCTATCCCTATTTTTTCTAGTGTTTTGAGCATGAAGGGGTGCTGTATTTTATCAAATGCTTTCTCTGCATCTATTGAAATAATCATGTGGTTCCTGACTTTAAGTCTATTGATGTGGTGAATTACATTTATTGATTTCCAGATGTTGAACCAACCTTGCATTCCCTGGATGAAACCCACTTGATCATGGTGTGCAATCTTTTTAATATGCTTTTGTATGCAATTTGCTAAAATTTTGTTAAGAATTGTTCAGACCATTATAGATAATGGTCTGAACTTTTCTTTCCTCGATGTGTCCTTCTCTGGTTTTGATATCAGAGTGATATTAGCTTCATAGAATGGGTTTGGAAGGGTTCCCTCCTTCTCTATTTCATGAAATACTTTGAGGAGTATTGGAATGAGCTCTGCTTTGAAGGTATTATAGAACTTGGCTGTGAATCCATCTGGTCCTGGACTTTTCTTTGTTGGTAGGCTTTTGATGACTTCCTCTATTTCATTGCTTGAAATTGATCTATTTAAGTTGTGTATGTCCTCCAGATTCAGTTTGGGTGGCTCATATGCCTCTAGGAACCTGTTGATGTCTTCCAGGTTTTCTATTTTGTTGGAGTATAAATTTTCAAAATAGCTTCTTATTATGTTTTGTACTTCAATATTGTCTATTGTAATATTTCCATTTCCATCCCGAATTTTAGTAATTTGGAGTTTCTCTCTCCTTCTTTTCGTTAGTGTGGCTAAGGGTTTATCAATTTTGTTTATTTTTTCAAAGAACCAACTTTTTGTTTTGTCAATTTTTTGAATTGTTTCTTTTGTTTCAATTTCATTGATTTCAGCTCTGATTTTAATTATTTCCTGTCTTCTACTACTTTTGGTGATGGTCTGTTCCTCTTTTTCTAGGGCTTTTAGCTGTAATGTAAGTTCATTGATTTGTTGACTTTTCATTCTTTTGTTGAATGCACTCGATGCAATGAATTTTCCTCTTAGCACTGCTTTCATAGTATCCCAGAGATTTTGATATGTTGTATCTTTGTTCTCATTGACCTCTAAGAATCTTTTAATTTCCCCCCTAATGTCTTCTGTTATCCATGTATAATTCAATAGCATGTTATTTAATCTCCAGGTCTTGGAGTAGTTTTTGTTTTTAACTTTCTTGTTGATGTCTAATTTCATTCCATTATGATCTGATAGTATACAAGGTAGTATCTCTATGTTTTTGTATTTGCTAAGAGTAGCTTTGTGGCATAACATATGGTCTATTTTAGAGAAGGAGCCAGGAGCTGCTGAGAAGAAAGAGTATTCACTTTTTGATGGATGGAATATTCTATATTTGTCTGTTAAGTCTAAATTAGCGATTGTGTCATTGAGTCCTATGGTTTCTTTGTTCAATTTTTGCTTGGAAGATCTGTCCAACAGTGAGAGAGGTGTGTTAAAGTCCCCCAGTATCATTGTGTTTTGGTCTATTTGGTTCCTGAAATTGAGAAGGATCTGACTGATGTACATGGATGCGCATTGTTTGGTGCATAAATATTTATGATTGTTATGTCTTGCTGATTTATGCGTTCTTTAAGCAGTATGAAATGTCCTTCTTTATCCCTTTTGACTAACTTTGGCTTGAAGTCTGCTTTATCTGCAATGAGGATGGAAACCCCTGCTTTTTTACTAAGTCCATGTGCATGGTATGCTTTTTCACAACCTTTCATCTTCAGTCTGTGGGCATGTTTTTCTATGAGATGAGTCTCTTGAAGGCAGCATATTGTTGGGTCTTTCTTTTTAATTCAATCTGCCAGTCTATGTCTTTTGATTGATGAGTTTAAGCCATTTACATTTAGGGTTATTATTGAGATATGACTTGTATTTCCTGTCATTTTAGCTTTTTTTGGGCTTTTAACTTAACTTTGTTTCTCCTTTGATTGGCTATTTCTTTAGGGTAATTCCTCCCCATGTTGACTAACATTGTTATTTTTCATATCTTCCTCTTGGAATATTTTGCTGAGAATGTCCTGTAGGACAGGCTTTCTATTTGTGAATTCTTCAAGCTTTTGTTTATCATGGAAGGATTTTATTTCATCATCAAATCTGAAGGTAAGTTTTGCCAGTATAAGATTCTTGGTTGGCATCCATTTTCTTTCAGAGCTTGAAATATGTTGTTCCAGGCCCTTCTTGCTTTTAGAGTCTGGGCTGAGAAATCTGTTGATATCCATATTGGTTTCCCCTTGTAGGTAATCTGATGCTTTTCTCTCACAGCCTTTAAAATTCTATCTTTGTTTTGTATGTTAGGTATTTTCATTATTATGTGCCTTGGTGTGGATCTGTTGTAATTCTGTGCATTTGGTGTCCTGTAAGCCTCTTGTAATTGATTTCCATCTCATTCATCATATTTGGGAAATTTTCTGATATTATTTCTTTGAACAGATTATTCATTCCCTTGGTTTGTATCTCTGTGCCTTCCTCAATCCCAATAACTCTTAAATTTGGTCTTTTCATGATGTCCTATATTTCTTGGAGGTTTCTTTCATGGTTCCTAACCATCTTCTCTGTTTGTTCGACTTTGTTTTCAAGATTAAATATTTTGTCTTCATTGTCTGAGATTCTGTCGTCCAGGTGATCTATTCTGTTGATTATGCTTTCTATTGTGTTTTTAACTTGGTTTATTGTTTCCTTCATTTCCTTGTTTCCTTTAAGGATTTCTGTTTGTTTTTTCCTTAGAACTTCTATCTCTTTATTGAAATGATTTTTTGCTTCCTGCAATTTCTCTGATTATTCATAGCCTGAATTTGCTCTTTCGTCACATCATTTTCTTCTTGGATCATTTTAATTATGAACATTGTGGACTCCCTTTCTGTCATTCCTTCTACCATGATGTCTTTGGGTTCTCTTGATATATCATCTAGGTTTGTTTGGGACATTTTCTTCCCGTGCTTTCTCATGTTGCTTGTGTATCTTGCCCTCTAGTAGTGCGAGTCTGAGGGATTGCAGTTTCCCTGTAAAAACTTGTAGTGTCCCTGCAGATTTCCAATACCTCACTTTGAAGAGATTATTATTCGCAGTATCCCATATAAACAATATGGTCCTTAAACCTTATAGAACCATTTAGATATAAACTGTGTTATAGTATGCAGAAATGAGTGTAAATTACCTACTGCATAATTGGTAGGTTTACAATAAGGACCACAATTTCAAATAGCAGAAAAGTAAATGGTGAGTGGTTTAGAATATAATGTTAATGAGATAGGAAGTGAGTCTATATTGTTGCTATTTCATAGGAATAGTGAGAGCGGAATTAAAGGAAATATGTTTTTAGCATGAGAAAAGAGAATGGGTCTCCAAGGACACTGCTATATTAGAGCATGATAGAATGATAAGGGTATTAATAGGAAAGAATTTGGAATGTAGTAAGTATATTAGGAATAATCGTAATATTACTATTTAGACAAAAAAAAAAGAGGAAGAAAGTTCTGCTGTAAAATTATATTGTACTAATCAAACCTCCTATTGTTCAGTAGTCTGATGCCTGTCAGGCACTTGGTAATGCTATGTCCCAAGAAGGATGCTGTCCCACTGCCTCCAAGTCAGGGATAATCAATGTTTGTGGGCTAAGATAACCTGCTGTTGTTAGATGGTCTGTGACAGCGTGGGTGCTGGCCTGAGACTAGACCAGGAACAGGATGCAGGCCTGGGTTTGGAGCTGGATATGGTGGCCTGATGGCTTGGTGGGTATGTGTTCACAGCTGAGGCTGCCCTGGGTTCAGGCCTGAACCTGGCCTAGGATGGTGATTTCCCAGCGGCTACTGGTGTCCGGTGCTCACTTGCGGGCTGGCGCCCGAGCCTGGTCAATGACTCCGAAGCTGCTGCTGGGGAACCGCACTCACTTGGGGACCCTCACTCACTTGCTAGCTGATGCCAGAGCCTGGTCAGTGACTCTGAAGCCACTGCTGGGGACTTGCACTCACTTGCCGGCTGGCACCCAGGCCTGGTCAGTGACTCCGAAGTGGGTCCTGACTCGGAAGCTGCTGTTGGGCGACCCGCACTCACTTGCTGGCTGATGCCAGAGCCTGGTCAGTGACTCTGAAGCTGCTGTTGGGGACCTGCACTCACTTGCTGGCTGGCACAGGCCCAGGTCCGTGACTCCAAAGCAGCTGTGGGGTCTGGCACTCCCAGGTGGTAGCTGCCCGCGGCGGGACCGAGCCCAGCCCGGCAGAGTTGGTTCTGGAGCAGCGACTGGGGACCCCTTATATGTGATTTGAATATAAAATCTCTTTGAGAGCCATATTCCTGCTGTTTGAATTCCGAGCAAGTAGGAATCCACGGAGCAAGTAGGAATGCAGCCTTTCTCTAGCCCGCCATCTTGAATCCCCCTCTTTACTGCATTTTAAATGCTCAAGTTCATATACCCTCTCTTTGAAGACTGAAGTTAGGTTTTCTGTATAATCTAATATATTGATGATGTTTTCAGCTGAGTTTTCAATTTGATTTATTGTGTTCTTCATTTCTAGGAGTTCTGATTGTTTTTTCAGAATCTCAGTGTCCTTACTGCAGTGATCTTCCACATCCTGTTTTGGGTTTTTATTTAACTTAGAATTACTTTTAGTTCATTAATTATTTCAATAATCTACTTTTAGTAATCTTTTTTGGTAATTTCACTCCCTTCAAAATCTGTGGATTTTTTGACTTGTAGATTTTGAGGGGAGACTTGTTTGCATTTCCTCAAGTTTTCAGGTGTCCTAGACTTATGCATGTCTTGTGATGGATTTCTCTTTCTCTTTTATGTGGGCATCTTTTGGTAAGTCGTTTTTCTTTGTTGTAAGTTCTCTGCTGCTGTTATATCTTAGTTTCAACACAAAGGCTCAACATAACTTAGGCATTAATTTAAAACTGCAATGTCTCTTTAAAAGGAGAGCATGTCAGACATATCAGTGATAGTATAAAATTAAAATTTGTTGTAAATGTAAATATTAATGATCTCTTCAACTCTGTTAATACCAAAGAAACTTGGGTGAGGAGCAATATAGAATATTTTGAAATGATTAGATATTAATAAGTGTAGATCAAATTGAAATTGAAGATAGTACAAAATTAAAATAGAGCAAAGATAAAGAAAAAAGAAACATGAAAGAAAGTGGGTAGGCTAGAGAGGGAAAAAAGGCTAAGTGGATGGAGAAGATGACAAAGTGGAATTGTATACAGAAGACATTGGGTGTAAATTACTAACAGTTAATGTATTAATTATAATTCAGAGGTTCCAATTGTTATTAATGTTTTTGAAATAAAGTTTTTTTATCTAGTGTTTCAAAATTGTGAAACTGTCAGCTATGAAGTAGTCATTAAAAGTCAAATCTTCTACCATTTCCTGATTTCAGTTGTGACCCAAAACAGCAAAACCTATTGTCTGAGTCTCTGTAGAGAATCTGACTGCTTCCTTACCTAGCTACCTCTTGGGAGAATGTGGGATGGGAATAAGCTTTTCTCTCTCAGAATGGATTTGTTTCTGTGTTCAGAGGTGAGAGTTTAAGTCTGTCAAGGAAATTGACAGTTTCTTCACACAATTAACTTATAGACTGATGTGGCATGAGTTGCACCTCTTGTTCCAAGGGTTCCTTTGCTATGCTTGGGTAAGGGCACTTTTAGTCCTATTGTGCTCAGCTCCAGATATTTTTCCCCTGTCAGACACTCTCTTTATCTCACAGGTCAGTCTACAATTTCAAATGGAGTTGCTCGTTGTTCTCCTCCACTCTTCATCATTCCAGTAGAGTCTCTGTCTCTCTTCTATGTTCAGATTGTATCTTGGTATGTGCACCCCACCCCCAACCTACTTTAAAGTATAACTTCAGTGGTTGTTTGGTCTCAGTTTGCTGAAACACAATTGCAGATTTTATTCATTTTGGGAACATTGCATCACTGTGAATTCCTCTGAGCTGTTATCTTTTCTCTACAAAACAATCTTAGGTTAGTCAGCTTTGTGTAACTGTGACCAAAATACCTGACAAGAATAACTTAGAGAAATGTATTTTGGCTCATGGTTTCAGAGCAGACTCATATACTCTGGACTTGAGGTCAGGCAGAACATCATGAGGGAGGAACATGGTGGAGGAAGGCTGCTTATCTCATGGCAGTGAGGAAGCAAAAAGAAAAGGAGTCAGGGAAAATATGATTCCCAAAGGCCTACATCTAATGACTGACTTCCTTCAGCCATGTCCCTCATGCCTAAAATTACCATCCCATAATCCATTCATATTTTTAATCCATCAGATGGATTAATCCCTTGATCAGTTTACACCTATCATAAGCTAATCGTCTCACATTTGAATATTGTGCATTTCTACATGAACTCTTTGGAGTACTTTTTCATATCCATACCATAACAAATCTTTAATCACAACTATTCAGAAGACTGAAGCAGGAGGATCACTTGAGCCTAAGAATTTGAGACCAGCCTGGAGAAACACAAAACCCTGTATGGTTATAACTTACTAGACTACCAGCTGGCTACCACGTTCCCATGCTAAAGTGTCAGTCAAAGATTCACCTTATGTCCCTACATTAGCCACCTGAAAGGTCTCTCTTATAACTTTTAAAGTTTTTGCTTTGTTCTGAATTTTCAGTATTTTAAATTTAATAAAATGTTGCCTCTGTGGAGGAACTGACTGAGCAAAGCCAATCCATACTGTAACGGGGAACTGTATATTTATTTTTTCCAAGTCCAGAGCAGTATCTTGCTTCAAAAACAAAAACAAAAACAAGAAAAGCCACACAGCTCTAAGACTCCAGCACCTATCCACAAGGTCCTTTTTCTACCCTCCTCCAACATGAGCAAGTCAGCTCTGATAGTTATGCTCTATCCCTTGGTACTGGTGGACCCTCAGATTATAGGGCATAGTACCATGGTATCCCTGTTCTAGTGGTTGGATCCTTCACTTGTATGTATCATGACTCTGTGTGAACCCAGAGATTCCTCAGTGTGCAGGGAGAAATACCACATGGATGGGTGGTAGAAGATGCCCACCTACCTCCATGGCATAGACTGTAGCCCTGATTGTACCTGGAGATTCCTTGGTGTACAAGGAGAAGTACTATGTATCTAGATTATTGAGGGCACATAGATCCCTCCATTGCATAGGCACTGGCTCTATATGTATGCAGGGTGTCCTTAGTGCACAGGGAGAAACACCACTTACCAAGACTGGGGAGGATGCTTTGTTCCGAGGGCACCCTAAGCTCTGTTCCCACTGCAGATGGCTGATGGGTCTAGGAGTCCTTCAACTTAAAGCAATTTCAATGTAAATTTTTTGAAGGACTTGCTTTAATGTCATTCCACTAAAGTCATGATACCAACGAATACAGACTGGAAACATTTGCTGAGATGTCCAGGGGAAAATAAACAGCAGACACTTATTTTCCAAAGCTGTAAACACTTCAAGATTTTTCTTTGCATGAATATGAAAACCTATGGTGTTTTAGAGTAACTAGAAAATGTTTTCATTTATACTGTTAAAGAGTGATGATCAGGAGATTGCATTTGTGACTCAGTGGTGGAGTGCTTGCCTAGCATGTGTGAGGCACTGGGTTTAATCCTCAGCACCACACAAACATAAATAAAATAAAATAAAGGTATTTTGTCCATGTACAATTATTTTTTTTAATTTTAAAAAGTGATGTCCAAACATTGGAGTTACTGAAAATGATAATTTGTTCTTTCATTGTTCATACATAAAGATATAAAACATACCTCCTTATAGTTTTTGTCAAAGATCAGTGTATATTTAAGTAAAAATTATGATTTGGAAAAATGCCTGGTGCTCATTGCATCGATGGCATACTAATCTGTAGTAGCCTGAATAGTGGCCCTCCAAAGATGTTCACATTCTAACCCCCAGAATCTGTGAATATATTACCTTACTTGGCAAAAATGGCTTTACAGATGTGATTGCATTCAGAATCTTGAGTCAGGGAATGATTCCAGATTATCTGAATGGACCAAATGTAATCACAAGGGCCCTAATAAGGGGAAGGCATAAAAGTAAAAATCAGGTGATGCAACTACAAAAGGAGTTAAAAAGAGAGATTGAATGATACAACCCTTCTGTATTTGGAAACCAGGGAAGAAGTCATCAACAAAGAAATTCAGGTAGACTCTAAAAGCTAGTAAAGGCAAGGGAGCAGATTGTCTTTTCTCCTGAAGGAATCAGTCAGTCTGAAACCTTGACATTAGTAATGGGAGACTGAGTTTGGATTTCTGACCTCTAGAACTGAAAGATAATATATGTGTTATTTTAAGCCACTAAATTTCTGGTAATTTTTTTAAACAGCAATTCAAAATTAATCAATTTCCACTCAAAATTTTATTCAGTGATGGAACAAAAGAAATTCCTAGTGGTCAGACATATACATGACTATTGTATTTGTTTTCAACTAACTGTGCACTGAGAGTAACTTGTTTGTGAATGGTTATTATTATTATTTTTTTAGTATTCTTATAGCCATTAATATGGCTAATGAAATTCTTTGGGAATGAAATCTGATCTGAAATTTGAAATGCTAATGAGAAGAAGCAGAATTACATGAGATAACTTGAATTTAAGTTGTAATAATTAAATTCCTTAGAATTGGTGAATTAAAGAACTAGAAAATCCTCCAATTGAAATTTATATCTGTACAAACTGAAAGGACTTTTTAAGGGGCTGTTTGTGGTGACATGCTTAAGACTCATTTTTGTTTCCTAAATTTCTTAAGGAAGTAAAAAATATTTGTGAGAACTTTAAGCCTGCCATTTTGGAGAATTGAACATAAAGATTGTGGGATATATTCTTAAGGAAAGAAATTTGTTACTATCATTTTACAAAAAAGAACTTGAAAGCTTATTTCACCTCCTAAATGTAATAATTGAATGAAACATAATTTGATTATTAATGACTATCTTCAATGAGCAACAACATTTATAAATAGAAAAAGGAAATTTCATAAAAGACTTTGCTTTGTAATTTCGATGTCATATATTTTTACTCAACTTATATAATAAAGTAATACCCAGATAAACTACTTTTCTATGAGAAAGCAAAAATTCACACCCCAAATAGTGGTTTCTCACATATTTTCATAAAAATATGTTAAATCATTAAGGGAATTCAATGTCATCATAGAGAAAGCTCTTGAGAAATATTATAAGTGACAAGAATATTTTTGAGGAAACATGGGATCAAAATTTGTCTCAAAAAACCCATATAGATTATATTGTGAATAAAACTTTTAAAAATAATATCTCCAAGCTTGTGAGGAATGACATCTACTTGCAAGAATTTGATTGACAGTTGTAAATGAATTCTCAAAGGTGATATATGAAAAGCATGTGTCATGAAATGCCTGGTTTAAATGGTTTAAAATGTAGTTAAATATAATTAATTTCCCAACAAGATTTTTACAAATTAATTCATATGTCACGCTACACATTTTTATGACTTTTGGTTGTATAAAATGAGTGACCCTACTGAGAATTTTGGTCTACAACAAATTTGAGGGTCTTTTATGAGGTTGTAAGATTATAAAATGAATTGATTTAATTCATTGGACTCATGAGTACTGCGTAAGTTGTAGACATACATTGGTACAATTTATATCACTCCAAATTGAGAGTCTGTTAAATGTTTAGTAGTAGAAATGTGCTAGGGATTACATTTTGAAATTGAATTAATTAAAATGGAAAAAATTCCTGAGAACTCTTATGAATCTCTAGTCCTAGAGGGTTCAATTTACATAAATGGATTGTTTCAAATTTAAGAGAACTTATTCTATGTAATATCTATCTAGAATATGACAAATGGCTGTTAAGTAGGATTAAAAATTTGTTTTTGATCCTTTTTAAGGAACAAGAAATATATGTTTCTTACATTCTCTTATGTCTCAATTTGCATTTCATACTTGCATATGAAATTTACATTCATATTTTTATACATATAATTTTAATACAGTGAAATTCATAGATCTTGCATGTAGAACTTAATGAGTTTAATGAAAGTATATATTTATGTAATTCTTAAACATAAAAAAGACACAGGGGATCACCATGACAGAGGAAAATCTTGCCATATGTGGTGTTTTCCAGTATAAATCTGAATCCACTTCCATAGGAAATCTTGCTTAGATTTTTATTCAAGTACTTTATTTTGCTTATTTGAGAATTTCATCTAAATGAAATCATATAATATGCACTATTTTGTGGCTGACATTTTTGACTGAGTATATTTTCATATTCAGTCAGTTGTTGCAAGTAAAAATACTTCAATATTCTTGCAAAGTATTAGTCTATTTTAAGAATAATCCAAAATTTGTGCATTTTTTTGTATGGTGATAGGTATGGGCTTGTTTCAAGGTTTGGTTATGAGGAATAAAGCTTCTATAAATAGTGACATGTAAGCCTTTGTGTAGATATTGTTTTTGTGTTATTTAAATAAGTTCCTGTAACTAGAGTAATTTATGAATCACAGGACAAATGAATATTTAATTTCATTGGAAACCTCAAAAGTGGCTCTTTGATTTTTTAGTACTTTAAAACCTGACCAACAGTATATAAGAACTTAGGTTCCTCTAAATCATTACTGCCATTTGAATTTGTCAATTATTTTAATTTTAACAAATTAATGTATGTCTGTTTTATTTTGCAATTCTCTGGTGATTAATAATGTTGAGCACTTCTTCATTTGCATATTGGTTATTCACATATCCCTCTTTATTAACTTTGCATTCAAAACTTGTAACATTTTCATAAGTTTGCTTTTATCTTCATTATTAAGGTACTGGGAACTTTCATAACTTCATCAAATATACAATGGTTTGATTTGTAGCAGTATATGCTATTGCTATTCATATTCTAAATGATACTTTTCAGAGCAGGAAAGTTTATTTGATGAACTTCTAGTTATGTATTTTTTAAATGTTGGCTCTTACTTTCTATGTCCTATTCGAGACAGTTTGGGCTATATCAAGGTTATGAAGATGTTGATCTCTTTATTCTAGTGTGAGTTGTATTGATTCATTTCTTAAATGTGGCTCCATTATACATTATGGAATATTTTTGTGTATGTACTAGTGGCATAAAGTCAGGATGAAGGATCATGTTTTATCAAGCATTTTCCATAAGGATACCCAGTTGTTCCAACCACATACATTAAAATAACTTCCTTTTCCAATTTATTTGATTTGGAGATTTTATAAAAATATCAACACTTAATATTGTGTTCTATTGATTTAGTTTCCTACCCTTTTATCCAGCAACACTGTCTTCATCTTTGTAATATCACAGTAGTCATAGTAATATGTGATACAAGTTTTTTTTTCTTTTTTAATGCTAATTCTGTATTTAATTTTTTAAGGAATTGCCATGTCATTTTCCACAGCAGCTGGAATATTTTACATTTACCAGTAACGACATATAAAGGTTCTAATTGCTCCATATTTTTGCTAATATTTATATGCTTTTTAAAAAATTTAACTTAAAAATGTTGGATAATATTTATACTAATAGGCATAAAATAGCTCATTGTGGTTGGATTTATATTTCTATAATGAAGTGTGTAATTGGGCATCTTTTTATGTAATATTGGTCATTTATATATCTTGGGGAATTATCGCTTCAATTCCTTTCTCATTTCTAATTAATTCTGCTTACTTTATTCATGTAGAGTTGCACAAATTCTTTGTATATTGTGGATGTCAATCTTGTATCAGATGATTTGTAAATGTCCTATTCCATATGTTCCTTTTTTGTTATTGATAATATTGATGAGCAAAAGTTTTTAATTTTGAAGTCTAAGCTATCTATTTTTAAACTTTTTCATGCCTGTCATTTTGGTGTCATATCCAAAAACTCAATGCCAAATCCAAAATCTTTACCATTTTGATGTTGTATTTTCTTTTTTCACAATTGTTTTGTCTGTAAAACATCTCTAAAATAATAGTGTTTACTTCTATTGATATTTTGAAAGGAATTGTTTTAGATATAATTCAATATAGGCAGAATTGACACCTTAACAGTAGTTACTCTTCTAATAAACATAAACAAAATATGTGTTCACATTTATTCAGGTATTTTTAAAAACTTCCCATGGCAATAGTTTATAGTTTTCAATGAGGATACAAGATAAATATTTGGTTAAGTTTAATCCTAAATATTTAATTTTTATTATAATACAAAAGATATATTTTGATATTATCAACATTTACTTCTTATATGAAACACAATTTTTACAAATATCTTGTGTCATATGACCTTGATAACACTATTTACACAAAATAATCATGTCATTTTGGAAGAAAGAGAGATGCACTTCTTTTTCCAATTTTCATGTCTTTCTTTTCTTACTACATGAATTGGACCGCAAGGAAAGACTGTGGAACCAACCTAGATGCCCTTCAACAGATGAATGGATAAAGAAGCTGTGGTATATATACGCAATAGAATACTACTCATCCATAAAGAAGAATAATATTATGGCATTTGCAGGTAAGTGGATGGAATTGGAGAATATCATGCTAAATAAAATAAGCCAATCCCAAAAAATCAAAGGCTGAATGTTTTCCCTGATAAGTGGATGATGATATATAATGGAGTTGGGAGGCTTGGGGGTGAGAGAAGAATGGAGGAACTTTAGATTACATAAAGGGAAATGAGAGGGGGAGGGGTGGGGGTATGAAAAATGGTGGAATGAGACAGACATCATTATTCTCTGTATATGTATTATTACATGAATGGTATGAATGTACATCAAGCACGACCATAGAAATGAAAAGTTGTACCCCATTTGTGTACAATGAATCAAAATGAAGTCTGTAAAAATTAAAAAAATAAATTAAAAAAAGAAAGTACAATCCCCAGCACCTCAAATACAGTGGTAACATTGAATGTCCTAGCTTTGTGGGTTAATCAAACTTTCGTTGTTACCAACATATGTCATATAAACAATTCTGAGTGGAAAAAGTTTATTTTTGCTCATGGTTTCAGAGGTTTTTCCATGGTCCACTAGCATTGCTGCTTTGGACTTGAGAGGAAGAACAACATAATGGAAAGGCATAGAAATGTAGTTGGGGGAGAGAGAGAGAGAGAGAGAAAGAGAAATTATAAGGAGCCAGACAGAAGATAAACTTTTGCAAGACATGCCCATAGTGAACTACTTCCTCCAACTAGATCTTATCTTTCAGTCATCTATTCAGCACTGATGAGTGTTCATGATCAAATCACTTCCTCAAAGCCTGACCTTTAAACACTTGAGACTTTGGAGGACATTTCAGATTAAAAACCATAACATTCTGCTCCTATCATCCAATGGTTCATACCCATCTTACAGTGCAAAGCTTGTTCAGTCCATCTCAAAGAGTTCTCATAATCTTAACAGTTACAGCATTGCTTCTAGTGATTCTTTGATGCCGAATTTTGAATTATAGAGAATCTCAGTTCCTCCCTTTTAATTGGGAACATATGGTTAAGAGTGGGATGGAGTTAGGTATTTCTCTTTTCTCTATTTAGGTGCTCCTAAATCCAAACTTGGTTAGGGTATGGTAAAATAGTTTCTCTTGAAGGTCAGACTTGTTAAGAAAAACAGAAAGCTTCAGTATATTTCAAAATGATTAATTTTATTCTCAGCTGCTGGAATCACAGGATGATTTTTCTCTAATGTTTACTATGAGCATCTGGTTAATGCCCTGAAAGTGAAAACCACAAAAGTGTGGGGTGATCCTACTTAAATTATATGGATTTAAATCAATCAAAATTATTGATTGATGGATGTATTTGTGATAGCTGTGTAAATTTTTTTTTCTGCTGATCATGATATGTGTCCTTTTATTTGTTTTCACTTCTGTATTAGTCAACCACTGTATCACTGAGGTACATTCCCATAGAAATCTGTCATTGTTAATCCTACTTTTAAAAATCCTTCTCTTATTTCTGTAAATATCTATATATCCTACAATATCATCAGGTCATTCTTTCTAGGATCCCACAATAATATCAAAATCGGGCTGGGGATATAGCTCAGTTGGTAGAGGGCTTGCTTCACAAGCACAAGTCCCTAGGTTTGATCCCCAGCACAACAAAAAAAAGAAAAAAAAATAATAATAATATCAAAATCTATGAAAAATTAATTTCTTTATATGAAATGGCATAGCAATTGCTTCTGATAAATACTTTCTTCCCATACACTTGAATGAATTTCTGGATTACTTAAAACACTCACTGCAATATACATAATTGGTATACTGTATTATTTATGGAATAATCAGAAAATACAAATATACATACACATATATATGTGTGTGTGTATATATATGAATATATATGTATATATATATATATATATATATATAAAATTCAGTACAGACACAAGCTTTGTTCACATATTTACAATCTGTGGGGGGGATTTGAATCTGCAATCTGCATATGCAAAACCTGTGGATAAGGAGAATTGACTGTATTGAGTTTTGTTCTATAGTTAGTATAGTTAGAGTTGCAGATAGTTAATTTACTGGTGAGTTAGCTTATTTTGTTGATGTAATTTTTCTTTTTTCTTTTTTATCTTTTCTTTTTTTTTTTGCAGTGCTAAGAATCAAACCCAGGGCTTCATACATGCCAGGCAAGCACTCTACCACAGAGCTACATGCCCTACCACAATATTTAGTATTTTTTTTTTAAATTTAATTATTGATTCATTGAACACAAATGGAGTACAGCTAATGTTTCACTGGTTGGACACAAAGTAGAGTCACACCATCTGTGCGTTCATGCATGTACACAAGGCAATGGTATCTGTCACACATTCTGTTATTAATTTTACCCCTCACCCACCCCCACCCCTCCCTTCCCTCTATGCTATCTATCCTTCCTCCATTCTTGCCACCCTTCCCCCCCACATTATGCATCATCATTCATTTATCAGAGAGACCATTC